>JAWQFJ010023881.1:0-57918 GCA_034096865.1 Theodoxus fluviatilis | reverse complement strand
TACAGGGCGTGCTTCACTCAGCGCTGTGCGTCACAGATTCCCAAGATTTTCAAAATGGAGTCTTCGATCCAGCACTGGCCGTCAATGCGTAAAATAACCCTCAGAAACATCATTTTGGGACTGGAACGGGCTTTATTTGCCCCAAGCGCTCTGTATGCGCGAGTAATGATAAGTAAGGATGACACAGTAGTGGACTTTATTCATGCAGAATATATTTAAACGTGCATAAACGATGTCTGTGGCAAAGAAAATACTTTCTTTAGCGTCTAGCAACACAACATGCGGCGCCGAAGATTTACCTCCCTTTTAACAAGTGAAGCGCTGCACAACATCTGTAGGCGTTCACGAGAGGCAAAGAGCACTCATTTGTCAACATGAAGCGCTCATGCAGCGCTTCGTACTCCTGAACAAGCCTATAGAAAAGCTTACTTTAAAGTCACACTATTTTTCTGCTCATTATCACTTGTCGAAAACCTAATTTACAAAACTGCACCTGTACTGCACATAGTGTGGTCTGATATTTGCCATTTGAAGGTTCTGGTAGCCAGCTTTGTGAATATTATAAAATAGATCAAGCCTGAAAATCATAGGCATATCACAAAACGGACAGATTTTAAGTTTCTTATTTTCCCTGATGCATTTGAGAGTCGATTTTGACTTTTAGCATAAGATGTGTAATTTTAGTACGCACATACATCGGTATTCAAGTTTGGGGGGAATTGCAAATGCACTCTGTCCGTCACTTCCACGAGAAAACAAAACATATTTGCACGAATGCGATACTTCGTCAAAAATGTACACGCTAACAGGTGTGCCCACTCACAGACATATTACGGCACAGTGCAGTTCCACATGCGCCTGTGCGTAGATTGGTACACTATTACACAAGCACATATTCTGTCTCGCATGCAAACACATATAGACATATACATACATACCAAGCCTCCCTCTCTCTCTCTCTCTCTCTCTCTCTCTCTCTCTCTCTCTCTCTCTCGCTTACACACACACACACACACACACACACACACACACACACACACACACACAGTCACACACAGTCACACACACACACACACACACACACACACACAGTCACACACACCCATACATTCACACACACACACACACACACACACACACACACACACACACACACACACACACACACACACACACACACTCATACACACCCATACATTCACACACATTCATTCACACACATACATACACGCACACACACACATATTGGTACATTTACACACACACATACATTCACACACACATACACACAGGCACATACACACACACACACATTCACACACACCCATACATTCACACACCCATACATTCACACACACACACATTCACACACACACACACACACACACACACACACACACACTCACACACACACACACACACACACACACACACACACACACACACACAAACACACTCACACACACATACACACACTCACTCACACACACACAGACACGCACACACACAAACACACTCACACACACACACAGACACACACACATACACACACTCACTCACACACACACAGACACGCACACACACAAACACACTCACACACACACGCACACACACAAACACACTCACACACACAGACACACACACATACACACACTCACTCACACACACACAGACACGCACACACACAAACACACTCACACACACACGCACACACACAAACACACTCACACACACAGACACACACACATACACTCACTCACACACACACAGACACGCACACACACAAACACACTCACACACACACGCACACACACAAACACACTCACACACACACACACACACACACACACACACACACACACACACACACACACAGAGTGCTTACCTGGACACTGGTGGACAGCAGGCCTGGAAGAGGACATTGCCACAGCAGCCGAAGACACAGTTCTCCACCGTCTTCAGCACTCCTGGACAGCTCTCCCCCATGTCCTGTACGATATAGACCAGTCTAAACAGAGATATCTCTTGTATGACACAAATCAGTCTAAACAGAGATATCTCTTGTATGACACAAATCAGTCTAAACAGAGATATCTCTTGTATGACACAAATCAGTCTGAACAGAGATATCTCTTGTATGACACAAATCAGTCTGTACAGAGATATCTCTTGAATGACACAAATCAGTCTGGACAGAGATATCTCTTGTATGTTACAAATCCGTCTGGACAGAGATATGTCTTGTATGACACAGATGAGTCTGCACAGAGATATCTCTTGTGTGACATAGAGCAGTCTGGACTGAGCTATCTCTTGTGTGACACAGAGCAGTCTGGACAGAGATATCTCTTGTGTGACACAGAGCAGTCTGGACAGAGATATCTCTTGTGTGACAGAACAATCTAGACAGAGATATATCTTGTGTGACAGAACAGTTTACGTTAAATAAGTCTCCTGTGCAACGCAGAACACTGAACAGAGACATCTCCTGTATGATTCAGAACAGTCTAGACAGAATAAGTCTACTGTATGACACAGAATAGTCTGGATAGAATAAATATCCTATTTGATACACAACAATCTGGTCAGAGAATGCTCCTGTGTGATACAGAACTGTCTGGATGGAGTCGTCTCTTTTGTAATATAGATCGGTCTGGATAGAATAAATCTCCTGATTGACACAGAAGTGTCTGGATAGAATAAGTCTCCCGTATGATACAGATCAGTCTGGATAGAATAAATCTCCCGTATGATACAGATCGGTCTGGATAGAATAAATCTCCCGTGTGATACAGATCGGTCTGGATAGAATAAATCTCCTGTATGATACAGATCAGTCTGGATAGAATAAATCCCCCGTATGATACAGATCGGTCTGGATAGAATAAATTTCCTGTATGATACAGATCAGTCTGGATAGAATAAATCTCAATATGATGCAGATCAGTCTGGATAGAATAAGTCTCCTGTATGATACAGATCGGTCTGGATAGAATAAGTCTCCTGTATGATACAGATCGGTCTGGATAGAATAAATCTCCCGTATGATACAGATCAGTCTGGATAAAATAAATACCCCGTATGATATAGATCGGTCTGGATAGAATAAGTCTCCTGTATGATACAGATCAGTCTGGATAGAATAAATCTCCTGCATGATACAGATCAGTCTGGATAGAATAAATCTCCTGTATGATACAGATCAGTCTGGATAGAATAAATCTCCTGTATGATACAGATCAGTCTGGATAGAATAAATCTCCTGTATGATACAGATCAGTCTGGATAGAATAAATCTTCTGTATGATACAGATCAGTCTGGATAGAATAAATCTCCTGTATGATACAGATCGGTCTGGATAGAATAAATCTCCTGTATGATACAGATCAGTCTGGTTAGAATAAATCTCCTGTATGATACAGATCAGTCTGGATAGAATAAATCTCATGTATGATACAGATTGGTCTGGATAGAATAAATCTCCTGTATGATACAGATCAGTCTGGATAGAATAAATCTCCTGTATGATACATATCAGTCTGGATAGAATAAATCTCCTGTATGATACAGATCGGTCTGGATAGAATAAGTCTCCTGTATGATACAGAACAGTTTGGATAGCATAAGCCTCCCGTATGATATAGAACAGTCTGGAAAGAGCTTGTTCCTGTAGGGCAGAACAGTCTCGAAAGAGCTTTTTCCTGTAGGACACAGGACAGTCTTGTTACAAGTCGTCCTCTGAGTCTAGGGGTATGTTAATTAATCAATAGTTGGATGAGGCTTGACTTGCACACATAACAGTCACTGCCTTCATTCGCGCTGTCTCTTTCTCTCAAAACCAGAAGAAGAGGTCATGAGAAATCAATTAATAATGATTTAATCAAATAATGGCAAATTATGATATCTTAATGCAAAATTCAAGCATGCACGAGAAGAAAATTTTGTAATAGGCCAGCCTTAATTAATACATGTTAAAGTTTATCCTCAGTTCCACTTGGATGACTTATCTCACGTGTCTATTGAAATCGCTCACTGAATGTTTGTCGATGAAACAATGTTCATGTAACACGAGTTCACTGACTTTCAAGTCCAGAATTTGCAGGGGAAGGTTCACAGTTACCGTTGAAGGGATAGCGGCAGCAGCAGCACTGATGGACAGGCGTCTCTGATACGAGTTAAGGGACAGAACTCGTCTCTGGTCACAGCAAATGGGGTGACAGAAGCAGCGTTGATGGTCAGGCACCTCTGAGACGAGTTGAAGGGAATACTCTGTCTCAGCAGGGACTTCGGGGCGAGCCTTGTGCTTCACTTGCTTGCTCAGTCCGAAGTGAAGGGGCGACCGGTCCTCGTTGCTTTTGATGAACTCCAATGCTGAGGGGAAGAGCCACTCATGTTCCGACACTTTGTGGTGACCTGTTGACCCCACCCCCAGATTGGGAGGCAGCTGCGGTCTCGTTTTTCCATGTGTGTGTTTTTTCTGTGTTTTTTTCTCTTTTTCTTTTTTTCCTCTTCCAATTATGTATGTTATAGTTTGTTTTGTTGTTAATATTCTAGGTAATTAATAAATTGTGCCGTGCCTTTATGGGTCTGGCACCCAAACTTGAACTTGACTAAATTGTCACTGACTCCCCCATAACTAAACTATTCCCTGGGGACTGATGTACTAGCGCCTCTGACGAACTCTGACAGGACGCTTCCTTAATGTCTCCTTAATGTCCGACACGCCATGCTCGGCTGCACGGGGATGTCTGGAAAACCGTCCCATAGGAATGTTGATTGCCAAACCGGGGCGACCTCCTGGCTGGATGCACCGATGTGGCCCAAACAACAATCGAGGCCCTCTCTATTCCTTCCTTTCCACTGACTCTAACTTCAAAGTGGCTGGGTTCACAGATGGGGGACCTGGATAACAATTGCTGCCCTCTCTATTCATTGATTCACTGGGCTGGACTCCCAGATGGGGGACCATCACAGTCTCGGTAAAGTTGTCTACTGTATGATTCAGAACAGTCTAAGTAAAGTTGCCTACTGTAACTGTATGATACAGAACAGTCTGGATAGAGCAAGTGTTCTGTGTGATGTGGACCAGTCTGGGTAGAGATGTCTTTTGTGTGATACAGAACAATCTGGTCAGAATAAGTCTCCTGTATCACAGAACATTCTAGCGTGTGTTTGACTTTCACGTGATACACATCAGCCACAATTGCTCCTGTGTGCCACTGAGGAAATACACAACAGTCTATCAGGCATGGGCATCCTGTGTAACACAGAGCAGTCTGACTAAAGTTTGTCCCTCGAGGAACTCAAACAATCTAACCAGCGTGTGCCCCCTGTGCAATGCGAAACAGTCCACCTAAAGCGTGTCCCCATACAACAGTCTGGCTAGAGTGTGTCTCTAGTATGTCACATAACAATCTTGCTATCGTGCGTCTCCTGTGTGAAACAAAACAGCCTACCTAGGATGTGTCACCAGTGCAAACAGATCGGCCAGGTTGGAGTGTATCAATTACGTGACAGAACAGCCAAAGCGGTATCTGTATTGAAAGTCTAGACACTAAAACATCCGCTGGTATAGATGGTCTAAGCGCAAATATCATCAAGCTTTCATTTAACATCATTTCAAATCCACTCGCAGAAATTTGCAATCAGAGCATTTTAAAAGGTATTTTCTTGATAAATGGAAACAAGCCAAAGTAAAGGCACTTCATAAGAATGGCTCAGTTACTGACTAAGCTCATTACAGAGCTCCATACTTCCCGTCCTAAGCAAACTTATTGACGGCACGTACGTAACTCCCTGTCCGTATTTCTCGAACAGCATAACCGACTATCAGTCTGGTTTCAGATAGAAACACTACTGTCAAACGGCCTTGACATTCGTCACAGGTACGTGTTAGGCGTACAGGGGGAAAACATGTGGGAGTAGTATATCTAGACCTGTCTAAAGCATGCTATCTCGTTTCTCATGACATCTTTTTTGGAAAGACTTCAGGGTATTAACTGTTCTGTTCACTCACTCACCTTGTTTCACCTTTTTCTCAGCAAGAGAACCCAATGAGTACACATAAGAACAGAAGCTACTGGGAGCCGTGAGGTCACGTCCGGTGTCCCTCAGGGGACAATACTGGGTCCTCTCCTGTAGCCTTCCTTCCTGTGTAAAAGACAGAAATGCAGACATATATGCAGATGATTGTGCTCTAACCGTAATGGTAAAACTCAATCAATGAAATAGAATCGAAACTAAACAAAAACCTGGAAGGCGTAAGCAAATGGTGTAACGAAAACATGATGCGCCTAAATTCGGAAAAGACTGCATGCATGCTGATAACGAGACATCAGAAGTGTGTGACTTTGGGTAAACAATCAATAGATATATCCATTCATAATTTACCAGTTACATGAGCAAGACTGTGAAGGTAGCGCGGTCGCCATGCTTGCGTTGGCAGCCTCGTTTTAAAACTAACATGGCCGCCGCGTGAATAAGGTCTATCAGATTCGCTCACACGTGAACACTCCTCAGTCACTACGTCACCAACTCATGCTAAAAATAAGCACAGTCAAAACCTAGCCACGTGCACACACCATTCCGCACATTCGATTCGTAACACAGGCAGAGATGCGTGCGTCACGAATCATCACCTTGCATGTTCTCCTGCAAACACTCAATGCATGACAAAAGGGTGACGAGACCGCTCGTATGCGGGACAAGCACACGAAGGGTTAAACGATTTCATGCAACGCTCTAGTTGGCGACACTGATCCCTACGAATAGTTCCACCGTCCTCGGAGGGCCACTGTAGGACCAAGGCAAGCATTTGCACCTGCACAAAGGGAGCTGAGTTAAAAGTGCTGCGCTGTTTGGGGCCTGCTTGAATAGCACAATGTGTAATCTGTTCTTGAAGAAGCCACAACCAAGAATGGCGCGCCATACGCAACAGGATGCCTTTCTGCTCACTTTTACATCTAGGCAGATTGTATCGATTCTTCGGGATGGGCAACCCCCCTGGGACGGGTTTGAAAATAGGTAGTCGATCTTGGTCGCAAGATCATGCTTCGCAGTAAGAGCTAGCTAAAAAAAAACTACCCAACGTGACGAACTAATGCGCATGCGTAGACGTCACGACAAGAGGTGAACTAGCCACATGTCAATGGCCGACGTGTTGCCGGTTCATTCAGAAAACGCTCTATTTCGAGATACTAGCAACCCATCCAAAGAAAATATAAGCCATGCACAGCATTAATTTATCAAAGGTGTGTGTTGAATGCATTAATAGATCGTGAAACCTCCTACAGTTTACACATCGAATGCAGGTCAACGCATCCACGCCGAACATTTGTCTCCAAGATGGCGGCGCGCACTGTACTCATGCTGTCCGCCATCTTGAATCTTAAAAGCTAGGCACCTCTCCAGCTGCCTCGCTCAATCTACGCTCGTCTTCGATTGGCTCGATAGCAAGCAAAGAATGAAACTGCCCATTCGGCGAGATCTGCGTAGATCTACCGAGATCTTCGCATTTTCAAACCCGGCCCTGTGGGTTGGGGGGAAGAATCTACCTTGTCTCCGTACTCGTTTCGTAAGGGGCGAATAACCAGGGAAAGCGTGACTTGATGTGTTCTTATTTTAGCCAGCTCTGATGAGTTTTCGTGACCAGTGGCCTTACATAGCCTACACAGGCTGATATGCCGTAAGACCTCACTCGTTCATTCATTCATTCATTCATTCATTCATTCATTCATTCATTCCGTGTGAAGAGTTCTGAGCTTGTGTAAACTGAAATGTTCAATGTTATCTTGGTGGGTCAGACAAACGTAGGCCTACGCTGTCCAAACTGAAGGAAAGAGCAACGCAATTTCCGGCCCACGTTTGCTGGAAAAAACTATTTGATAACCGAAGAAGGCCCACACCTACCATGCAGCCAGAAATATATGTCACTCTGTCTCTGTGTACGCAAATAAAACAGCAAGCTCGGTCGATATCCATGGATAAAAATATCCTCCATGCTCGTTCCAAGATAATGTCTGGCTCACCTGTTTCAACTGTGTGCCAGGTGTGACTGCCCGAGACAGCCGATCTGAATGACTGCAGCTTCCCGTTTAGTTCAACGATGAACTCTGCAGCATTTAATTATTTCTGCAGCACCCCTGGTGCCCGTCATGTAATTTCCACAGTGCAGATTCACGTTGTATTCGGCACGCGGGGAGAGGGAAAACGAGGTCACACGGCTTGGGGGCGTACGTTTCAATTGATATTGTATAGAGGGAGGCAAACAGTCCTCTGCAACAGAGCAAACACAAGCCAGAGTAGGCGCTCGCTTCAGCCGCTCTCTCAACAAAGCATGGAGTAATGCCATACTATCTCTTCATCGAAATTCATTCAGCCCATTTGATGTCCCAGAACAGAGTGCGCCCCAGATTGTGTTCCTAGAGTGCCTAGCAAGGACGGAAAGGTATACCCGTAAACTCACTCGCAGTCTGTGTAGACCTACCCCGTTTGCTCAGTGGAAAAAAGGCAAAGAAGACGCAGGACATTACTGTTGCACTCTTCTCTGCAATACCTTGATGTACGGGGGTTCTCCTGGCTTGCGCTAGGAAGTCGATCGAAGTGACAGACTCTGGTGATCGTTTCCAATGAACTTTATTCACGCACTGACCTCTACAGTGGTGAAAATCAGCAACAGCAATTCGTAGCACTCACACAGCTTCACTCTGCTTACAGTACCGCAGAGGCTCGCTAGCACACAGCAGAAACTCGCTCTGTACAGGGTCAAAGCTCTCACCTTTAACTCTGTCGTATCTGCTGCTCTCCCCTCTCTCACTCGCTTTCGCTCCTTATATACCTTTACACAATTTCTATAAACTACCAGCACAATATCGCACCTACTTCCACATTCCTAACTGCGACGCGACTGACTTACTGTGTCACAACAAGCTAATATTAGCCTAACTCGGTCGCAGGTCAAGGCCAACGACCTGACCGATACACAACAATCAACTGCGCCTGCGATGCTGCCAGTAGGTTCGAGAAAACTGTACAACATTACTATGTACATTTTTACGTATTTGATCGACGCTCACAGAGAATACAGATAGTGCAACCAGACACTTGGGATGAGCCATGATGCTGAGAGCCTGATTGGACCAAGTTTATCTCGATGTACATATTTCATCCTAGTTTTAAATAATCATAGAGTTGCAACAAATGTTAGTACATTATTGTTCTAATCATAGGTTGATATACTGTCATAAGCTTTACCACACTGCTGTACCACTGTTTTTAATTTGTATATAATATACAGTATATATTCTTTTACACTGATGGGTCATCGGCAGCCAATTAAAAAAATCAATCAATCAATCACTCGCAGTCTGTCTCATTTCGATCACCAATAAATCGACTCTTGCTTATCTGCGTGTGGACAGGATGTGGTTTCTTTTTGTATGATTCGTGTGCCCCTAGATCTCACAAGCAGGATGTCGCTTGAGTGTAGGAGCTACATCCTGCAGGTGAAATGAAAACTCAGACAAGCCTGAAAAGTTGCAGCGTTAAAATTTAAACATTTTACTTCTGCCACCAGTATACTCTTCACCTCTACATTCATGGGCACATCATTATTGGCATCCACGCGCGTCCGCGCATGCGCGCACAGTCAGAGCATGGGGTGTCGCAGCAAAAAGCGTGTGTCCAAACACAGAAGGTTCGTTTTCTATTAATAGAACTGGAAAACCGTACAAGTGACGTTCGACCTACACAGTGCATTCCTCGATAGAACTACAATTAGATCTGGAAAACCCCCGATTGAAAGAGAGAAAAAAAAGCTTCCGGCGAACCCCCATCTCCTCCATCCCCGCCTCACTCCCTTCACAGCCCTCGTCCCCCGCTCTCCTCCCTCCCCTCCCTCCCTTCCCTCCCCACCTGCCACAAACTTTCCCCACTCCCGCCCTTGGTCCCGTCCCCCTCGCCCCGCCACCCACCCCACTTCCCCCTCCAACACCCCTCTCCCCACCATCCTCCTCCCCTACAAGTTGTAGATATACAGTACGAACACTCGGAGATTTACATCCTCCATGCCCTTCCCTGCCCTCTCTCCCCCCCCCCCCCCCCCCCCCCTACAAGTCGTAGATACAGTACGGACACTCGGAAATTTTACATTCCTCCCTACCCACCACAAATTTTACCCGCACTCGCCTTCCGTTCCGTCATCCCCACCCCCACCCCCCACCCTACCCCCACCCCTACAAGTCGTAGATGATGCAATGTCAAAAGGTGCTATTGGTTTACCTACCATGGGAAAATGGTCAGAACTTGATACCTCGGGCAAAGAGAAAACTGTACTGCATGTTACTTCTTTCTAAACAAATAAAACTTGAAATTCCAGGTGGTATGTGGCTGATAAATCAAAATAGAATGTATTTTACCAAGGTTTGAAAGCCAAAAACACAGCGAAAAATGCCCGCCATTTTGTACCCAAAGTAGGGGTGGCAGTCTGGCAGTGCTATTACCATCAGGCCTTGGCTTATTCATGCAAGATTTTTTTTCTTTTGAAAGACAAATGGTTCTTCTTGTACTGGCAGGCATAAAAAATCACAATGACAACATTTTCTATTTTAAAAATGCGTTTGAAAAAGACCAGTATCTTGTGACAATTGTTGTCACGCCAGAAAGTTTCAACTGTTGCCGTTTTCTTCTTCATGAAAGGGTGCAATGCAAGGGAGAGAACACTTATTGAAACTGCAAGCATTGAACTACACACAACAACCGTTTTGAGAGCACACTGACACTTTCCCCCTTGTTTCTGGCTAAAAACACATTCGCGTCATAAACGTCACAAGAGACAGACGAAGGCGTGCTGCCGTACTGTTCGGACTTTCCGTCAACGAAACTGCTTTACCATCGGCGCAAACCAGTACGACGCATGCGCAGGCATCCTTTCCGCCATTCAAAATAGCAGCACGACAAGATTGTAGGTGAACCATTTTTGTATATCCACAATCATCTGGTCACAAGATACGGAAAACTGTCACAAGTGACAAATTAATTTAAACATTCTTACTGTTAGAATGTTTTTGGACGATGTATCGCTCTATTCTAGGTTGAATATCATCTAAAACTGACAGCCCATAGCAGCGTGTTCGTGATGGAGCGTTCCACTTAGGGTTTACATGCAGGATGTGTCTGTGTGACAATTCCTCTTTGTAATGATGATTTGTAGCGGTCACAAGAAACAGCCAATAACACTGAAGAGCACCTTTTGACATTGCATCAGATATACAGTACGGAAACTCGGAGATTTTACATACCTCCCTATACGCCAGAAATTTAACCCGCTTTCGTCCTCCAACACCCCCCCCCCCCCCCCCAGCCCTCCCATCGTCTGAACAAGGTAACGAGGAGGAATGCCAATTCTCCCAGAGTTTGTGCTGCATCACACCCTTGAGTTGAACATTTTTGGTTGCGACATGAACGCTTCTTGTCATTTCAATCGACTGAAATTTCCTGATCTATCCGCAAATCAACGTCCGTTTTATGTTTGGACACCCGTTTTATGTTTGGACACCCGTTTTATGTTTGGACACCCGTTTTTTGTCTCTAAATCGTCGGGTAAATCGTCCGTTGATATGAATAGACCTGGGAAACCTCTGTGATCTACTTGTAGAAAGGCGCGATCCAATGAAAGTATCGACGCACACGTTATGTTTAGATACACACTCTTTTGCACTGGCGCGGAAAAAGGTGTCTACGGCAGGAGAAGAGTTCACCAGGGGTCATATGGTAATTAGCAGCACAGCCATGATGGTAGGTTGCATAACTTCCGGTGCTATATATTGGGGTATGTTTCGGGGCTGAGTTGAGGAGTGATTATCACTAGATCGTTGCAAAAGGATGGCATTAAAGCATGCAACAAGTTTAATGAGATAACAAAAACTAATCAAAAATAGTCATACTAGACTGTTGTAACGTATACTTTCTGCACAAAACCCACAGAAGATAAGTAAACAAACCACACCGTATGTACCTAGCAAACGAACACGATCGAACCGTAGCCACTACGCCAGCAGACGATCGAGCTAGTGTGATATCATGTTTTATGTAAAGCTCGAACGAGTGGCAGCAGATAACTGTTTAGTTCTGACTTAAATTGACTATTTCGTTTCCCTGGTCAGGCGAGGACAGAAAATTCACGATCATCGAGTCGATGAGTGCATGATCAACTTGCCCGCATTCGGCGTAATGTAACGTGTAAGATTATGACAAGAAAGTGGCATTAAAGCACAAAATAAAGTTTCATGACAACTAAATTCACCAATTATATTAATAACTGACCATTTTTACACCTACAGCTAGTGCTCATACCCTACAAAGCAAACAAAACATACTGCGGGGAGTGTCCCGGTTACGCATCAAAACTCAGTGCACGAGTGATCGTTTCGCTTTTCTCTTATTTGTTTATCTGCTCCGACATGGTAAGCTGGCTGTGCCAAGAAACCAACATCTAAAATAATTAGAGTTAGTTGATACATTTTCTTTCTAAGGTAATGTCCGTGAGGAAGAAAACGCGTTACGTTTAATTTTGCAAGCCCGATGCCTGTCGATTTTACCTCAACAAAATTGAGGTGATCGGCGGGTTCGATCCATACCAGCTGACGCTCCCTGTGGATTAGGGGTGGGGTTGGGGTGGGGGGTAAAAATTGACCCACCGCGTCTCCCTTCGCGATTTGTAATCCACCATGAGGTTTCCTTGTTGTACTGCTACTCCCCCATCAAGTGTGCTACACATAACACTAAATCCACCATGAGATCTCCTTGCTGTACTGCTAGTGCTCCATCAAGTGTGCTACACATTACACTAAATCCACCATGAGGTCTCCTTGCTGTACTGCTACTGCCCCATCAAGTGTGCTTCATAAAAACCGCTGGCGCTGAACCTCCAGGATTTGGCATTTTTAAAAAAAAGAAGAAAAAAAGATCGGGTTCGAACCCGCAACCTCTCGAGAAAAGAGGATGGAAAAACACACACACACACACAAACACAAAAAACCAGGACGGGTTTGAACCCACAACCTCTCGAAAAAAAGAGAGAAAAAAGTTTCAGCGCAGAATCGAACCTCTTCACGCATGACCAAGAGTCCAACGCTCTACAAGATAAGCCATTGGAGAACTGATATGACTGAGTGTTTGTAAAGCATTTATAACGTTCTTTTCCGTAAACCGCCTTGGTTCGTATTTTGCATTGTAAATTGTAGAAAAATGGATGATAGTTCATAAAATTTGAGTGGTCTTGTACATTTTAGGATACTCAAGGTCTATTTCTGCCAAGTTTAATATCGATTCACTGCCATTAGGCCATGCATTTCGCCATTCCATCAACTGACATTTTAGGGGGGGGGGGTTTCGAGTTTACGACCTAAATAAATCAATTTCTTTTCAAACCTCGATTCTGAAAATTTGATACATTCAATCGGACCTAACTTCCAGTAAGTGTGCAAAATGTCAAGGAAATCCGTCCAGTAGTTTTTGAGATATCAGCCGTTAAGTCGGGACAGACAGACACACACACAGATAAAATTACGTCACGTTATTCAACGTCAAATGATCACGTCACACATTTTACATTTCGCCATTCCGTCAATTGACATTTTAGGGGGATGTTTTCGAGTTTACGACCTTACAAAATCCCTTTCTTTTCAAACCTCGATTCTGAAAAGTTGATACATTCAATCGGACCTAACTTCCAGTAAGCGTGCAAAATGTCAAGGAAACCCGTCCAGTAGTTTTTGAGAAATCAGCCGTTAAGTCGGGACAGACAGACACACACACAGACAAACAGACAGACAGATAAAGTCTGTAGGACCTCCAGTAAACCTGGAGGGATAAAGTCTGTAGGACCTCAAGTAAACGTGGAGGGATAAAGCACTCCATCTACTATGAAGTCTCCTTGCTGTACTGCTACTGCCCCATTATTATTATTATTATTATTATTATTATTATTATTATTATTATTATTATTATTATTATAAATCACTCTTTTACCGCGCGATACTCCCACTCGGTGAGACTCAAAGCGCTTCAGCCGATGTTGAGGCTTGTCTCCCAGTGTGTAGTGTCTCAAGTCAATGAGACCAGTGTCAGCAGCAGCCTTCAGGCGCTAAGACTACTGTTTTCCACAAGGGAGAATTTGTGCGTGCTGGGTATGTTTTTCTGTGGCCGGCACTCACCCGTCGAGGACATGAGCGTCAGGATCTTTAGAGTGCGCGATTTGATGTTTTTTGTGAATGCGTATCACACACTAGACCTCGGTTTATGAAGGTCTCATCAAGTATGCTACACAAAACACTTGAGTCCACCATGAGGTCTCCTTGCTGAACTGCTACTGCCCCATCAAGTGTGATACACATAACACTAAATCCACCATGAGGTCTCCTTGCTGTACTGCTATTGCCCATCAAGTGTGCTACATAAAGCACAAAATCCACCAGTAAGTCTATTTGCTGTATTGCTACTACCTCATTAAGTGTGCTACACAAAATCCTAAATCCACCATGAAGTCTTCTTTGCTGTGTTGCTACTACCCAATTAGGTGTGCTACACAAAACACTAAGTCCACCATGAGGTCTTCTTTGCTGTATTGTTACTACCCCATCAAGTGTGCTACACATAACACTGAGTCCACCATGAAGTCTCCTTCATAAAGTGTGCTACACATAACACTAAATCCATCACGAAGTCTTCTTTGCTGTGTTGCTACTACCCCATCAAGTGTGCTACACATAACACTAAATCCACCATGAAGTCTCCTTGCTGTACTGCTACTGCCACATCAAATGTGATACATAAAGCACTACATCCACCATGAGGTCTCCTTGTTGTACTGCTACTGCCGCATCAAGTGTGCTACACATAACACTAAACTAACCATTAGGTCTCTTTGCTGTACTGCTACTGCCCCATCAAGTGTGCTACACACAACACTACATCCACCATGATGTCTCTTTGCTGTACTGCTACTGCCCCATCAAGTGTGCTACACATAACACTAAACTAACCATTAGGTCTCTTTGCTGTACTGCTACTGCCCCATCAAGTGTGCTACATAAAGCACTTCATCCACCACGAGGTCTCCTTGCTGTACTGCTACTGTCCCATCAAGTTTGCTACACATAACACTAAATCCACCATGAAGTCTCCTAGCTGTAATGCTACTGCCCCATCAAGTGTGTTTCACAGAACACTAAATCTGCCACGAGGTCTCCTTGCTGTACTGCTACTGACCCATCAAGTGTGCTACACATAATACTAAATCCACCATGAAGTCTCCTTGCTGTACTGCTACTACCCCATTAAGTGTGCTACATATAACACTAAATTCCCCATGAGGTCTCCTTGCTGTACTGCTACTGCCCCATCAAGTGTGCTACACATCACACTAAATCTACCATGACGTCTCTCTGCTGTACTGCTACTACCACATCAAATGTGCCACACATAACACTAAATCCACCATGAAGTCTCCTAGCTGTAATGCTACTGCTCCATCAAGTGTGCTACACATAACACTAAATCCACCATGAAGTCTCCTTGCTGTACTGCTACTGCCCCATCAAGTGTGCTACACATAACACTAAATCCACCATGAGGTCTCCTTGCTGTATTGCAGGTAAGGTTATCTTGAACATTGACCAGATGTAGCACACATTTGCTCATATATGTGACTCTCCATCGCTAAATGAGTCGGTTGCGTAGTCGAGTCATTTTGCGCAAACCGCCCACAAAGGAGGTGGGGATTGTAGTGGTCGACTTCGAGATTTTGGGGGGTTTTGCTTCTCTAGTCCCTTCTTCATTGTATGAGTAAGTTTCGTGTTTGAAATCAACATGTAAGAGTATGCTTTATGATGTTTTTTGAGTGTGGTGGTAAATCATTTACAAGAAAACGTCCGCGAACCGATCGTCAACATCAAGCATTTTCTCTAAGTTTCGTAGCCACCACTGCAACAGATCGACGAGGGAATACCCTAGGCTGCCAACCAAAGCCAAAAGCCACTGCTTCATCTCTGTGGCAAATTGCATGAGTCTAGAATAAGGGTTGCTGGGGAAAAAGGGGGAATAATGTATGTAAACTTAAAACGCGTTTTTCTCAAAAAGCGTATTTTTAGGATGTCGATCTTCAAAGTCATGTGAAATCGTGTAGGGTAGTCATATGTTCATGATTATTGCACCATTGAGAAGCTTGTTGTGTGCTCTTTTTGAAAACATACAGCTATCAAAATGTTCAAAATGCAACGAGTGACTCATTTTGTGATGGATGGTCACATATGGTACTGACTATGCACTATTCCCAAGGCGTAGACCACTTCTCATTGATTTTGTTGATTTAATTCAACAGGTAATTGCTTCTCATTTCAGGCAGTTAATTAAATCTTACGCTTCGGTTCTTTATCAGCATGCACACAAAACAGCCTTTGATGCGTTCTCGTCACGCGTGTGTGAGAACTGCGTCGCAAATGTTGCTTCATGTCGACACACCGCTCAGTGCCCAAGTAGGCCTACTTGCATGTGCAAAAATACGAATGAAATGGTGCTGCAAGAATCGACCCGGGGTTTGGGGATACAGAGTCATCCATGCACACGTTCCCCCTGTGGGTTGGGGGTCAGAATAGACCCACCGCGTCTCCCTACGCGATTCGTAAGAGGTGAATAAATAGGGACATCGTGACTTGACTTGCGCATGTATTCTAGTGATTCTCGTGCTTAATGGTCTTACATAGCCTACAGAGGCTGATAGGTCGTAAAACTCCGTCCGTCCGTCCGTCCGTCCGTCCATGCGCGAGTTGTCCCTCGTCAAGAAAACGCTTTTGTCACTATGGCGCCCACATTGCGCAGGGAATCCGACACAGCCAGACACGAGACCGTTGACACGTGGTCAAACAAAGAGGTGAAGGGCCGGTGTCAGACTATAATTCTTGAACAACAAGAGGAGGGTGACCAATGAAGTCTGGCGGTACTTCGTAGTCTAGGTCTGACTAGGCCCGAAGAAGGAGCTTGGTTCCGAAAGCTTGCCTTGACTACGAAGTACCGCCAGACTTATTTGGTCACACTCCTCTTTTTGTTCATTGACACGTGGGACACGGTGAAGTGCAAGTCTTGCTCCCTTCAAGTGCTAGGTGCGACCCTCTCCACCTGAACTGGATACCTCACTGGGACCTACGTCTGACTGACCATGCGTTTTCAGTCACTAAATCACGTCAACTTCTCGAGAGCTTAACACGTCCTCTGATCGTTTGAGAGAGGCCAGCCCATGCCAGAGAGACCCATTGGGTGGCAGTGTAGATTTATTAAGATAACGTCTGCAAAATGTCACGATAAAACTTATTTCCGTATAGGTATATAAAAAAACAGACTAAAAATGAGTAGTTCACAGGTGAAAGTGCATGTATATTAAGTTAAACGACAAGTCTAGCAGATACCGTACTTTTTCAAATCGAAAGCATGCTTTATTAAGATGCTTCACACGGCATATCGCAGGATTTTGCACACGGGCACTGCTGAATTCAGTCAAGGACAACGAAATTTTTTTTACTTAGAAGTGGGAGAAATCATATCGTGCTCTGATACTGACGTAGATATGACAATTAATTATGCATATGTGTATATATGTGTATGTGTGCATTTGCAGCTCTATACTAATTTTTCCATCTGTGTCTATTCTTGTCTGTCTGCAGATGAAAGTGTTGAAAACTTCAACAAACACATTTTCATTCAGATCAGACAGGAAACGTTACCTCCCTGAGTCAGTGTGTCTGTGTCAGTAGGTACTAAGAAAAAAGCACAAGCAAAGTAAACACACACACACACACACACACACACACACACACACACACACACACACACACACACACACACACACACACACACACACACACACACACACACACACACACACACACAAATGTGGTTCTCGGTTTTAGTTCCAAATTTAAGCAATCATTACAAAAGTGAACACAGAGGAAAATAAAGAAAAAATAAGTCCATGACATTTCATCAAAACTGCACTTTATTCAAATATCTCTTGCACGTACTCAAACAAAACAACATAAGACAGGCATCCCTTTTCCATGGTACCATATGCCACAAGACAATACACTGACAATTTGTTTCTTTGGTTCTAACTTTCATTCACAGTGCACTTGATAAAGAAAAAAAGTGGCTAAGATAAGCATAGACCATGAAACACACACACACACACACAAAGTAGCACAACCCACACACACACATACGCACGCGCGAGCACGCACAGACGCACCAGGGTCGGTAGGTCGGCCAGAACTTTTTATTTTCTTTTCAGAAGAGGCCAGATGGAACATTATCCAATATTTTTTATACTGTAAACGGGTTTTTTTTCTTCTTCTTCTTAAGTTTTAAAGTGGATTCCCTGAGTGCTCACAGAGCAAGGAAGATGGGACAGCAAGCAATTAGATGTTTACCGTCAATTTCTTTCTTTTCTTCTTTTATCTTTTCTTCTTTCTTTTTTTTTCTTTTTTTTTTGGGGGGGGTGGGGGGTGGGGTGGGGGGGTGGGGGGGGGTGGGTGGGGGGAGAGAGAGAGAGAGAAGAACATTATCGAAAAAAGTTTGGTGTCGGTAGACAGAAAAGGTCGGTCAGGTTATAATAACCACAACTTATTTTCCCCAGGCCTAATATATTGACATATTGTATGTTTGGTGTTCACATTGATTGACACCTCCCTTGTTGACAAGCGGTACCAAGCGGTGAGCTGTACACAACCAGATCTCCAGTTCCGAGCTGGAGGACATTATTTCACGAGTTGGAGGCAAACTGCAGTGGCTTTCAACGCAATGACTCCTCATCTCTAATGCCATGAAAATTGCTAGGGCACTGAGGCAACTGACATCAGACATCGTACACTTCAAGATATATATATATACTGATGTAAAAGCGATTGAAGGTTATCCTGTCTAACGTAGAATTCACTTTTGATTACTTTTCTCTAACATAATATGCAAAATGGTAAATAGTCGATGTTCGATGCTCGGTATAGCTACTGACCCACTCTGCAGTCTCGCATTATCAGACCCTCGTCAAGAAAACGCTTTTGTCACTATTGCGCCTACATTGCTCAGGGAATCCGACACAGCCAGACAGGAGATCGTTGACACGTGGTCAAACAAAGAGGTGAAGGGCCAGTGTCAGACTATAATTCTTGAACAACAAGAGGAGGGTGACCAATGAAGTTTGGCGGTACTTCGTAGTCTAGGTCTGACTAGGCCCGAAGAAGAAGGTTGGTTCCGAAAGCTTGCCTTGACTACGAAGTACCGCCAGATTTATTTGGTCACACTCCTCTTTTTGTTCATTGACACGTGGGACACGGTGAAGTGCAAGTCCTGCTCCCTTTAAGTGCTAGGTGCGACCCTCTCCACCTGAACTGGATGCCTCACTGGGAGCTACGTCTGACTGACCATGTGTTTTCAGTCACTGAATCACGTCAACTTCTCGTGAGCTTAACACGTCCTCTGTTCGTTTGAGAGAGGCCAGCCCATGCCAGAGAGACCCATTGGGTGGCAGTGTAGACTTATTAAGAACGTCTGCAAATGTCACGATAAAACTTATTTCCGTATAGGTATTTATATATTTTAAAAAACCGGACTAAAAACGAGTAGTTCACAGGTGAAAGTGCATGTATATAAAGTTAAATGACAAGTCTAGCAGATACCGTACTTTTTCAAATCGAAAGCATGCTTTTAAGATGGTTCACACGGCATATCGCAGGATTTTGCACACGTGCACTGCTAAATTCAGTCAAGGAAAACGAAATTTTTTACTTAGAAGTGGAAGAAATCATATCGTGCTCTGATACTGACGTAGATATGACAATTAATTATGCATATGTGTATATATGTGTATGTGTGCATTTGCAGCTCTATACTAATTTTTCCATCTGTGTCTATTCTTGTCTGTCTGCAGATGAAAGTGTTGAAAACTTCAACAAACACATTTTCATTCAGATCAGACAGGAAACGTTACCTCCCTGAGTCAGTGTGTCTGTGTCAGTAGGTACTAAGAAAAAAGCACAAGCAAAGTAAACACACACACACACACACACACACACACACACACACACACACAAATGTGGTTCTCGGTTTTAGTTCCAAATTTAAGCAATCATTACAAAAGTGAACACAGAGGTAAATAAAGAAAAAATAAGTCCATGACATTTCATCAAAACTGCACTTTATTCAAATATCTCTTGCACGTACTCAAACAAAACAACATAAGACAGGCATCCCTTTTCCATGGTACCATATGCCACAAGACAATACACTGACAATTTGTTTCTTTGGTTCTAACTTTCATTCACAGTGCACTTGATAAAGAAACAAGAAGGGCAAAGCCCATACGACTCACATGCTTGACCTTGACCTTTATATGACCTTGACCTTCAGGTGACCTTCAAGGTCAAGGTCAAACAACTAAACCTACCAATGACATCATACACGAAGAAATGCTTTACACATTTTTCCTACCAAAATACATGTGACCTTGACCCAAGGTCAAGGTCATCCAAGGTCATGCAACACAAAGCTGTTAATTCAAGACATAGGAAGCACAATGGTGCTTATTGGCACTTTGTACCATGAGATATAGTCACTTTTAGTGGTTCACTACCCCATTTTGGTCACATTTCATAAGGGTCAAAGTGACCTTGACCTTGATGATATGTGACCAAATGTGTCTCATGATGAAAGTATAACATGTGCCCCACATAATTATTAAGTTTGAAACAGTTATCTGCCATAGTTCAGGGTCAAGGTCACTTCAAAATATGTATACAATCCCACTTTGAAGAGCTCCTGTGACCTTGACCTTGAAGCAAGGTCAACCAAACTGATATCAAAAGATAGGGCTTGCTTTGACCTATATACCACTTGTAGCTAAGGTCGCCATTCTCAATAACGTGGGAGAAAATTGGGAAAATGTGAAAAATGACTGTTTTTGAGACCACATTTATGGCTCCTGTGACCTTGACCTTGAAGCAAGGTCAAGTCACTATGTATGTTTTTTGAGGCCTTGTCATCATACACCATCATGCCACATTTGGTGTTGATAGACTTAATAGTCTCCGAGAAAAATCCAACGTTTAAGTTTTTTACGGACGGACGCCCGGACGCCCGGACGGACGGACGACACGGCTCAGTACATAGACTCACTTTTGCTTCGCATGTGAGTCAAAAAAGTGGCTAAGATAAGCATAGACCATGAAACACACACACACACACAAAGTAGCACAACCCACACACACACATACGCACGCGCGAGCACGCACAGACGCACCAGGGTCGGTAGGTCGGCCAGAACTTTTTATTTTCTTTTCAGAAGAGGCCAGATGGAACATTATCCAATATTTTTTAAACTGTAAACGGTTTTTTTTTTCTTCTTCTTCTTAAGTTTTAAAGTGGATTCCCTGAGTGCTCACAGAGCAAGGAAGATGGGATAGCAAGCAATTAGATGTTTATCGTCAATTTCTTTCTTTTCTTCTTTTATCTTTTCTTCTTTCTTTTTTTTTCTTTTTTTTTGGGGGGGTGGGGGGTGGGGGGGGGGGAGAGAGAGAGAGAGAAGAACATTATCGAAAAAAGTTTGGTGTCGGTAGACAGAAAAGGTCGGTCAGGTTATAATAACCACAACTTATTTTCCCCAGGCCTAATATATTGACATATTGTATGTTTGGTGTTCACATTGATTGACACCTCCCTTGTTGACAAGCGGTACCAAGCGGTGAGCTGTACACAACCAGATCTCCAGTTCCGAGCTGGAGGACATTATTTCACGAGTTGGAGGCAAACTGCAGTGGCTTTCAACGCAATGACTCCTCATCTCTAATGCCATGAAAATTGCTAGGGCACTGAGGCAACTGACATCAGACATCGTACACTTCAAGATATATATATATATACTGATGTAAAAGCGATTGAAGGTTATCCTGTCTAACGTAGAATTCACTTTTGATTACTTTTCTCTAACATAATATGCAAAATGGTAAATAGTCGATGTTCGATGCTCGGTATAGCTACTGACCCACTCTGCAGTCTCGCATTATCAGACCCTAGCCTGACCTGGGTATTACTAAGGACCCACTCTGCAGCCTGACCTCGGTATAGCTACTGACCCACTCTGCAGCCTCCCATTACCAGACCCCAGCCTGGCCTCGGTATAGTTACTGACCCACTCAGCAGCCTGACCTCGGTATAGCTACTGACCCACTCTGCAGCCTGACCTCTGCATTGCTACTGATTCACTCTGCAGCCTGACCTCCGTATAGCTACTGACCCACTCTGCAGCCTGACCTTGGTGTAGCTACTGACCCACTCTGCAGCCTGACATCTGTATTGCTACTGACCCACTCTGCAGCCTGACCTCTGCATTGCTACTGACCCACTCTGCAGCCTGACCTCGGTGTAGCTACTG
Organism: Theodoxus fluviatilis; assembly: GCA_034096865.1. Taxonomy (NCBI): domain Eukaryota; kingdom Metazoa; phylum Mollusca; class Gastropoda; order Cycloneritida; family Neritidae; genus Theodoxus; species Theodoxus fluviatilis. The sequence goes on along the minus strand of JAWQFJ010023881.1, from coordinate 35,446 downwards.
ACCCACTCTGCAACCTGACCTTGGTGTAGCTACTGACCCACTCTGCAGCCTGACCTCGGTATAGCTACTGACCCACTCTGCAGCCTCCCATTACCAGACCTCAGCCTGGCCTCGGTATAGCTACTGAACCACTCAGCAGCCTGACCTCAGTATAGCTACTGACCCACTCTGCAGCCTGGCCTCGGTATAGCTATTGACCCACTCTGCAGCCTGACCTCGGTGTAGCTACTGACCCACTCTGCAGCCTGACCTCGGTGTAGCTACTGACCCACTCTGCAGCCTGACCTTGGTGTAGCTACTGACCAACTCTGCAGCCTGACCTCGGTGTAGCTACTGACCCACTTTTCAGCCTGACCTTGGTGTAGCTACTGACCCACTCTGCAGCCTGACCTCGGTGTAGGTACTGACCCACTCTGCAGCCTGACCTCGGTGTAGCTACTGACCCACTCTGCAGCCTGACCTCGGTGTAGCTACTGACCCACTCTGCAGCCTGACCTTGGTGTAGCTACTGACCAACTCTGCAGCCTGACCTCGGTGTAGCTACTGATCCACTTTGCAGCCTGACCTCGGTGTAGCTACTTACCCACTCTGCAGCCTGACCTCGGTGTAGCTACTGACCAACTCTGCAGCCTGACCTCTGTATTGCTACTGACCCACTCTGCAGCCTGACCTCGGTGAAGCTACTGACCCACTCTGCAGCCTGGCCTCGGTATAGCTACTGACCCACTCTGCAGCCTGACCTCGGTGTAGCTACTGACCCACTCTGCAGCCTGACCTCTGTATTGCTACTGACCCACTCTGCAGCCTGACCTCGGTGTAGCTACTGACCCACTCTGCAGCCTGACCTCGGTGTAGCTACTGACCCACTCTGCAGCCTGACCTCTGTATTGCTACTGACCCACTCTGCAGCCTGACCTCGGTGTGGCTATTGACCCACTCAGAGACACTATAATACAATGGACTGCTGACTGACCTCTCAGTCTATAGTATAACTATAGTCGCAGTGCTGGCTGAGCCACTCCGCCTTAGTTCTGGCAAAGATCATTTCCGGTTTCCGATGTCTACATAATGCAGCAGCTAATCGAGGAGATACTTGAGGAAAGTATGTAGCATTTACTGAAAACAAGTAATTGAAAAGAAGAAATGAGCATTGAAATAGTATATTATACATAATTGTCACTCCATAGCTACATCAGCTCGGACAGCGTAGATGAGTGTGATATGTATGACCGAGATAATACACGAAAGACAAAGAACGAGTTGACGCTTCATGAAGTCAGTTGGCAATTATGTTATCAATCAGAAAATACTTTTTTAAAAATAAGTAGTATGGTGTTGTAAGACAGAGGCACTGCTGCTAAACGTTTCTTTAACATGTGAAATACATAGGACAGGTTAAGCAGACGCTACGTCAAAGACAACACTTCAATCTTCATATTCCACGAATTGTCAGTCCAACTTCAACCTCTGACTCTACAATCCGCAAATTACATCATGTTTTAGCACAACTGAATTCAGCTAGAGATGATTGTGACGGATCCATCTACCCCCTTTATTGCTTTGATATTTCTTTGTGTGTGTCTTCAGACTTAAGTCTTTATTTAAATATCGTAACTAGGAAGTCTGCCCCTATTCAGACCAGAAAGTCTCAGGGAATTTTGGGCAATGACTAGCCAGAGCGCTGAAGGCGAGCGTACGTGCCGTTTTTCAGGTCCCCAACTCCATGAGACACGATAAAGCTTAATTGGGATGGCAGGACCTAGACGTTATGGCCTTGACTTTCTTTCTCTTGCCAAACTCTGCTCGTAGCTAGGGAGAGTTTGCGCATGCGTGGTCATGTTTTCATCCCTTATACAAAACTAAGTGTGCGGCTCCAAAAAGTCAGTCAGGTGAAGCAACGGCGCCTGAACAGACGCACTTCCAAGCAAGCGACTCCGTGCCTTGAGACAAGACTTGTAAAAACAAGATCAGGCATCTTCAAGCGCCCACTCCCTGCCTACGCAGCTGCCCAACCTGCTGTCTCGCCTCCCTTCCTAGGACGACGGCTGGAGCGTGTGCCGCTAGCCACAGCACGCGCGCGCCATCCCCAGAAGTTCGCCTGCTAGCCGTCACCTCCCTCCCGCGGGTCCACGCTGGAGCGCGCAGCCCGCTACAGAGAGCGCCCCTAACCCCAGGAATTCGTCTGCTGTGCTGTTATTTGTGTATTATGCAAAGAGTGCAAAGGAGCATAATCCATGGCCTTTCTTTCTTTCTCTACAGAGAGAGAATGTGAATAGATTGGGCTGTGAGTCCTCAAAGCTAATACTAAAATTCATCGCTGGAATTGTCTATCAAGGTAAAGTGAGTACTCACTCGGAACTTTGTCTCTGCATGAACGGGCACCGGGCCACTATCAGAAATTGGTCACCTCTGCCTGTGGCTGAGCATTTCAATTTGCCCGAGCATTCGGCATCAGACATGCTCTTGAGCGTGCTGCAAGGCAACCTGCATGACACCCAACAACGTCGCGTGGCCTAGCAGAAACTTGTGAAGAAATTTAACACCCATCACACAGGGCTCAACCGCGACCTGGGATTCATGGCACACTACAGATGAGGAAGTTTGACCTCGCACGTGCCTCCCGTGCTTTCTGCCTGAGAGGTTGGAGTGAACTCCTCTCACCGCCTGCTGGTCATAAATAAACCCCACCTGCTGATCTCTCTACACTACGGCCAGATGAAGGAGAGTAATCCGAAAGCTTGCCAACGACTTTCTTTACAGGCCAGCCAACAACTATCTGTGCATGCCACAGGTCTCTTAGCCACTACAGCAGCCACAAGCCGCCGCCGCCTGCGACACAGCGACCAACAGCAGCCACAGCTGTCGCTGCCTGCGCCACAGCGGCCAGTGCGAGCCGCTACCCGCAGCCACTGGCCACAGACCTGCTGGAGCATCCATTCCCGCCGGACACGACCCCAAGGGTTCACGCCTGACGGCCAGCGCTCGGGACCAAGAAACAAACGGCCCTTTTCAGGGCCAAAAGTTTTAAAATAAAGAAAGAATACTATTAGTCGGAAGATTTGTCACGACCTATCTTTGGTACTTTTTATCAGTCCGACCCCGGCTAACCCACCCTCTTTGTTGTAACTTTGTCTCTGAAACTGATGACTGAACTGTTGACCCTTTTCTCCGTACAAACGTTGATCAATTATCCACTGCCCGAAGTCACATGGGAAAGGGGAGAAATATCATTATTCACTTAGATGATTTGAAGCCACAAAGGGGCGATTTCTTGGTCATTGTTCTCTTGATTATTAAATCATTTCTTAATTGTCAACCCTGTGTCCTCCAGTTTTATGGCATGTGTATGAAAGAAAGATAATTTGTTACTTCCCTCCTCAACACGAAAGAACCCCCTAGACACATACATTGCATAGAGCCTGTGTTTTCCATAAAAACATGAGGAACGCAACAATGATAAAGCACAGCACAAGAAATAAGCATTACATTCTATTGCTGTGCGGACAGTCGAACCAGCCCAAACTTAGACCGGAAGAGAGCATTGCCAGAACTTTGGTTTCCTGCGCAAGACAGCACTGGCAGACGCGTTTATCCAGTTACTATAGTATCTCTGACCCACTCTGCAGTCTCCCCTTACCAGACCCCAGCCTGACCTCGGTATAGCTCCTGACCCACTCTGCAGCCTCCCATTACCAAACCCCAACCTGACCTGGGTATAGCTCCTGACCCACTTTGCAGCCTGACCTGGGTATAGCTCCTGACCAACTCTGCAGCCTCCCATTACCAGACCCCAGCCTGACCTGGGTATAGCTCCTGACCCACTTTGCAGCCTTACCTGGGTATAGCTCCTGACCCACTCTGCAGCCTGACCTGGGTATAGCTCCTGACCCACTTTGCAGCCTGACCTGGGTATAGATCCTGACCCACTCTGCAGCCTCCCATTACCAGACCCCAGCCTGACCTCAGTATAGCTCCTGACCACTCTGCAGCCTCAGTTTCCCACTACAGGACCTTGCTGCCCAACAAGGCCGCCCTACCCACACCTTGCCCGCCAGAGCGGAAATAGCCACTGCCCAGGTCTTTCAGCAGCCTCGAGGATGCTCCTTGCTGACTGGCTGTCCTTCGCACCACTGCACTGCCTGAAGCTACACGCCCTCAGTCTGCCAGCCTGCTCCAGTCCCTCCTGGAGGATACGGCTGCTCTCTGGCTGTCCACCTTGTCTCCTGACACTTGCTCAGATTACGAAGACCTCTGGGACGAGTTCACCACCCGATCTGTACTGCAAGCATCCAGTTGAAAGACGAGGGTGGACGCAATTCTGCATCTTCATCAGAACCAGGGTGAGTTGGTGGACGACTATCTTCAGCATGTCCAACACACTGGGGATCAACTTGCAAGAACAGAAAATCACTTTCTTGACAGTTTTGTCAAAAGGATCACGCCCAAGCTCAAATACCATGTCATTTTGCAACAACCGACTGCCGTTGAGAAGACAAACTTGGTCTTTCCATTCCTATTTGTCAAGAGAGAGCGATGTACTTTGAAATCTTCATTTGAACAATGATAAAAACTGTCGACCGAGTTCCTCTGTTGGACTCTTCCAGATAGCGAGGTCTACACCCAAGTCTGGTGAAACTACGACTCCCCAAGAACAAGCTCATTAACACTTAACCCAAGCTCTACTTGTTAAATATGCACGTGTAACTGGGAGGGGAAACAAGAATCAGAATCTGCAACGCCACAGTGTATGGATCCATCACTGGTATGAAACGTAAATGCGTACAGCATTTTCAACTTGCTCGCAACATGGACGTGTTATAAAGTAAATACAGTGGAACCTGCGAATAGCGAACCTCTAAATAGCACCACACCTCGCAATTGCACTAGGTCACGGCCAGCACGGATTGAGTTCTTAAGAAAATTACCTCTGAATAGTACCAAACATCGCAATAGCGATTAGCGATACCCCTCTTCCGGTCCCGACCGCGGTTTTTACCTGCAAATAGCACCACTTTGGCTCAATAAAAGTGACATGCGCAGAAGGCCTATCCTTGCCGAGTTGCACGCGGTGACCTCACTTTCACTTCATTAGCACACGCGCAGTACTGAATCCTGCCACACAGGGACCTCTCTGTGTTCGGTTCGCTGTAGGCAAGCAAGCGATGTTTTTGAAAGCTCAGGATAACGCCCAGCGTGGCGTCAGAAGCCTCGTAAACAGATTCAATCCACTAAGTGAACACAATCGCTCGCACAGTATCCGAGTTGCACGCGGTGACCTCACTTTCACTTCATTGGCACACGCGCAGTACAGTATCCTGCCACACAGGGACCTCTCTGTGTTCGGCTCGCTGTAGGCCTGAGGAGGAAGAGACAGGGCCCATCATCATGTCTTCCAAGGAAGCTCTAGAACAGGAGAAGAAGCTCATCCATCACCTTTGCCACTGTGAAGGGGGAAAATGATGTGGAAGAACAAGCCATGAAACTGAAAAGTTCTGTGGAAGAAATCCGTATCAAGGAAAAATCCAAAGCCACCCAGAAGACCATCAGTGACTTTTTCTTACCCAACTCATGCAGATCTCCATATTCTTTTTGCAAAACTATTTTTAACTTAACTGAAGTGTGTACAAAATAAAATAATGAAGGATTTTAACAATTGTTATGTGGCCCTTTCTATTTATTTTCTCATTTCTTCTTCTATACTATCCACATTTTCATGTGAGTGCTTCTGAATGTGTCCTTGACCATGAGAATTGTTGAACCTCCAAATAACACCATACCTCGAAATAGCACCACTTTTTGTTTGGTCCCTAGGGGTGGTGCTATTCGCAGGTTCTACTGTAATTGGAGAACAGGTATGTTTGCGGCTAGGAATCATTCCGACCACATGTACGTCGTATGTTTATCGTTCCGATACGCATAATCCAACTTAAACCGCTTTAAGGATCGCAGCCACTCCGCCTTAGTTCGTCAATTTATTTTTCAGGTTTTGCCAGTGTTGTCTTTCCGAACTGGAAACCATAAGCTTTCTCAAGGACACCAGCGGGCCAAGCTCTGTTCACTCTCCTCGCGAGCCATTCAGTCTCCGGGCTCTGCTCGGGTCCTGGGCACGCGAGTTGGCGGTGGAGATCCAAGACATATGGAACTTTCTGCGCACCTCCAAAGCATGGAGTGACCGTCTTCGAGAGGCAGCTGCTCACCACTCGCGCAGACGCAGTCCCGTCAGGGAGAAGAAGTCCACACGGCAGCCTCTCAAGTCCAGGGACAGGCGACGCTCCAGGTTCACGCTGCTGGGCAGGGCTCTGCCTGAAGATGTCAAAACCGCCAGGGATGTAGCGAGGTTAGAGCGCTGCCGCCAGGTCAACATGAAGGCCAGGTCAGACAGGGCAAGGTCAGTGAAGTCAAGGTCAGACAAGGCGAAGTCCAGGTCAAGGTCAGACAAGGCTACGCAGACAAGCAGCAGGTCGTCCCACAGGACTTCCAGAGAGAGAGAGAGAGAGGGACGGCGTCTCCAGCAGCAGGGGCCATTCCAAGACAGAGAGGCGGAGGCGTGCTGCTCGCAGACATGACAGGGCAGCACCCGGCAGAGGTGGTCATCGAGGAGGCGACACCCCCAGGACGCACAAGCATATCTCCTGCCACAGCTTCTTTGCCAAGCTGGTGGTGAGGTTGTCCAAGAACCACCCCTTCTACAAAGCGGGGGAGAGGCAGATTGCAACACGAAAGTGATATCGACAACTGAGACAAGTTGCAGTGTTGTGAATGTGACCTTTCAACATGACTATCACTTTTCCTATTTTTTGGCATTACTGCGAACTGTGAAACCTACTCTCAACCAGTTAACATACGAATTTGTATTCAAACACAAGCACCCCCTTTTCATTCAAACTAGATTTCGTTGATCTTTCATCTGTTGAGACGAAATGTCAACAAAGCCTACTTTATTTGAGAAAGTCATTCGCTGTGTGTCTGCACGGACAACATTTGGTGCTAACATGCATCCATTATCTCAAGTTGTTTTGGAGCATATGGGTTCCTTCATAGTAGTATAGGGATTGGCGGTATCAGCTCATTAATTAACACCTCTAATTAGCCGCCTGTTCCCCTTTTTAATTTAATGCTGTCAGTGTGTGTCTTTTTTAGCCCTCGCTCGGGAGAGAGAGCGAGGCAGCCCAAGCCATGTGTGGCTGCAAGCCACGCCTGCTGCTTGCAGCTGCCTGCCAATGCATGGCTAAGGCCCCATAGGATTATTGATCTGATTTTAGCAATCTGTGATCAATTGCACAATCAAAGACAAATCACCTGAGGCTGACGACGTAACTGTGTACAAATATTCATTCTTACAGACAGCGTATCTTCAAAATGGAAGATGAGATAAAATCTGGACTTCCTTTATTGCCATAAAACTGTAAAAAGATTTTAACAATCTGTGATCAGCTGGATAATCACAGAAACATAACCTTGGACAGGCGACGTAACTTTGTACATAATTAACATTCATTCTTACAATCTATTCTCTAAGCCTCATTTTGTTTTCAAAATGACAGATGAGACAAAATTTGGACCTCCATCAGAACCAGAAAACTGTCCGCAGATTTTGGCAATCTGTGATCAGCTGGATCACAGAAACATCAGCTGAGACAGACAACGTAACTGTGTACAGATTATTCTCTAAGCCTCCCCTTGTTTTCAAATGAAAAATGAGACAATATCGGGACCTCCATCAGAACAAGAAAACTGTCCAAAGAGAATTGTCATTTTAGTTAAGAGAAGAACTTCTGAAAATGTTTGTTCAGTTTTAACAAAAATAAAGAATTGCAATGAAGAATGGGTCTGCTTTGTTGCTACAGTATGTGTGGATGAGGTGTGCATGCTTGGCGATGGATAAGGACTGAGAGTCCAGCAGTGACCAGACATGGCTTGTGTGCCATGTCCTGCCTGCATGGATCCCCCTGCCTGTGGTGCCACACTGGAAGTGGTGTGTCTGCTTGCTTCTGTACAGATGCACTGCTGTGGCACTCTGTAGTCCAGTATCTAGCAGTTCTGTCAAGTCAACAGTGCTGGCTTGTCAAATTGGTCAAAGCACAACTTGACAAGCTAGCAAACTGACAGAACTGCTGGATACAACAGGAGGCTGGAGTGTTGGTGCTCTCCGCATCCTGGCATCCCTGCCTGAAGGGCTTTGGGGCCTGCTCTAGTGATGTATCACTATTGCTCACTGGAACATGGCATGAAAAGCACCTGTGGAAGATGAGCAGATGGCAAAACACATACTGGGAGCTATACTGCCTAAAGCACTGTCCAGCCTGGTAGTCGGATGCCCTCTGACAAGTGCAGCAGTCGTGAGGTACAATTCCTGGCTTGTCTGAAAAGCTGCCATTTTAGCTCTTTGAGCAAAACTGGAAGCATGGAATGCGATGTGATTGCCCCTTGGACAATCACAGACACATCTGGCCTTCTCAGAACAAGAAAAACTGTCCTCAGATTATGTCAGCCTGTAAGGAACTAGACAATCATAGACACATCACCTGAGAAAGGTAAAATGACTGTATGGAACTGCTAATTCCTTCAGACTTCTGCAGCTGATGACTACGTTACTCTTTCTCCATTCAGAAGATCTTTGTGTGCTGAACTGCCCTCCACTCAGGAGATAAGGCCCACTCAATGCAGTCATCATAGAGAAGACTGTACACCGAGGGAACTTCTGTTCCCCAAGCACTGAGCTTAAAGTTATATCCTACTGCCTGGAAAACACTACATGCACAGAACAATGCCACCCGAGACTGACAACAAGAGATAGCTTGTGGTTGAGATGCCCATCTGTTGCAACAGCAGGAAGAAGAAATATCTGACCACACCCAGGACAGAGAGTCCATAGTTGTTGACGCATTGTGTGTGCGGAATTCGACGAGTGCAGACACATCTCCTGACACAAGGAACATAACTGTGTACAAATACTCATTCTTTCACATCTACAAAGATTTCAAGTGCCTCATTTCCAGCAGCCCAGGAATAGAAAGCAACCAAACAATAAACCTGTGGTGGCAATTGCCCTTCAACTAGGCCCGTTCCGTCTCCAATGAAACACATTAGAAGAAGAATATGGGGTCACCACTTGAGGAATAACTGCAGCACACCTGACTAAGCACCCCAAGCAGTAGACAGCTGGTCCCATTCAAGCAGTCTGCACACAACAGTGCCCAAGTCCTGTAGAACCAACTTTGGGATTCCTCCAAGGCTCACACAGACGGCCTTGCCACCAAAGAACAAAAATACATGGTGCCTTTATGCACACAGAATGTGGGAGGGGAAATTGGTCATACCAGAACTGATACACCATGGACCTAAATGGAAACACTTACCAAAGATGCAGTTTTCATTGTCCCACACACACTTCTATCCCTACCCTTACTCCCATCCCCGACCCCCCACCCCTCAGCCTCAGAGATAGTTCTACTTCATCTCTTCGACTCACCAACGTACGAATCAGCCGAGGGCAGAGAGTGGAGATTCCGCCACGTGCACGGGAGAGGCACGAGGCAAGTGGTGGACTCTGGGAGTGGTTTACACCGGTGGTGGACACGTGGTCAGTGGAGCGAGGCGACAGTGGGAGCAAAGGTAAGCCGATAATGCTCTCAATCCGCTCTGAATGCTTGTTAGTGTGTTAGTGATTGAATGATGTATGCGTGAAGCGTGCCGGCAGCGTCAAAATGGCGGTGAGCACGTGGCCGCGATACGGTGCGCGGTCATGACTGAAAGTACTTCTGTGGGTGAATGAGGAATGTTCTGTTAGTGTATATGTAGTCATTTAGTCTTCCCCTTCTTGCATGAACGTGCTCACAGCCGAACCTGCGTGCTTCCCGGCCAAGTATGCCGAGTTGTGTGTCTAGCGCGTGTAGTGGTGGCGTTCACAGAGAGTAATGGCGGCTGGCGTCCATGGGCTGATGGCGGCAAAGCCACCACTCACGTCGCGGGTAAAAAGCCAACTTTAAGATTGGTAGCTAGGCATGGCATGGAGGCACTCCCTACAACACTGGCAGCCCAGCAGCCCAGGAATAGAAAGCAACCAAACAATAAACCTGTGGTGGCATGCCCTTCAACTAGGCCCGTTCCGTCTCCAATGAAACACATTAGAAGAAGAATATGGGGTCACCACTTGAGGAATAACTGCAGCACACCTGACTAAGCACCCCAAGCAGTAGACAGCTGGTCCCATTCAAGCAGTCTGCACACAACAGTGCCCAAGTCCTGTAGAACCAACTTTGGGATTCCTCCAAGGCTCACACAGACGGCCTTGCCACCAAAGAACAAAAATACATGGTGCCTTTATGCACACAGAATGTGGGAGGGGAAATTGGTCATACCAGAACTGATACACCATGGACCTAAATGGAAACACTTACCAAAGATGCAGTTTTCATTGTCCCACACACACTTCTATCCCTACCCTTACTCCCATCCCCGACCCCCCACCCCTCAGCCTCATCTCACCAATGTACTGCTACTTTCCTTGAGTGTAGCATAGAGCTATGGCCACTCCATGCCTCCCTTATCAAATGCAACCGCTGGCTGCTGGGCTTCTCAAGTTTCCTCCAGCAGAAGTAGTAGCCTCAAGCAGGCAGATAAGTTTGGCGAACCTGATGCATCTTGCGCACGTGGCTCCGAGTGTACATCTTGATGATGTGCACGTGTGTGTGTGTGTATGTGGGCACGCGGGGTGGGGGCCGTCTATACGTATGCCTACGTGTGCATGAGAGTGTGGGTGTTTGCGTGTGGGTGTGGCTATGGTGCGGGCGGACACGCACTCTGACTTGTGCAGTCTGGAGCAGTTATTAATGGTGGTACTCCTGTGAGAGGGGGGGCGTGTGAATGTCGGTCTCAGTGAGAGCGAGACCTTTTATGCCTGTATGAATATATGAATGTGTATATATGCATGTGTGTATGTGAAGATGGTCATTTATGGTGAGCTGGCCAACTGTCATGGCTCCCTCTTCACATGTTCCCGTCCCCCCACCCCCCTCCCCCCCCCTCCTTTGCCGCCCTTCTCCATTCCCCCTCTCCCCGTCTTTCCATCCACCACTTACCCCACCCCCTCCAAATACTGAAGTAGAATCGGCATATTCAGGCCCATGAAAGTGGGTGGGGCAAGCAGGAAATGCGCTGTTTGAATCGAAAAGTCAAACTGGAGCTGACAAGATCCTCTAATCTGTGAAAACGATTGAACATATACTGCGGGAAAAACTATCGCCCAAGTCAGTGACACATGAGAGGGCCATTTTCAACCACAGGCTACTGTGTGACTCTGATGGAGAACTGGAAGCAGCAGCAGAGAAATGCAGATCTAAGATGCAGACTGGCCAGGCTTCGATGAAACATCTTCATTCCTGACACAGGTCTGCACTCCCCTTGTTCAGCCCTATGGCTTGCAAAGAACTAAGTACTTTGGAGCACACAAGATCCTCTATCTGCGAAATCGACTGGACATACTGAAGGAACAAGAAGGGCAAAGCCCATACGACTCACATGCTTGACCTTGACCTTTATATGACCTTGACCTTCAGGTGACCTTCAAGGTCAAGGCCAATCAACTACACCTAGCAATGACATCATACACAAAGAAATGCTTTACACATTTTCCCTACCAAAATACATGTGACCTTGACCCAAGGTCAAGGTCCTCCAAGGTCATGCAACACAAAGCTCTTAATTCAAGACATAGGAAGCACAATGGTGCTTATTGGCACTTTCTACAATGAGATATAGTCACTTTTAGTGGTTCACTACCCCATTTCGGTCACATTTCATAAGGGTCAAAGTGACCTTGACCTTGATGATATGTGAACAAATGTGTCTCATGATGAAAGTATAACATGTGCCCCACATAATTATTAAGTTTGAAACAGTTATCTTCCATAGTTCAGGGTCAAGGTCACTTCAAAATATGTATACAATCCAACTTTGAAGAGCTCCTGTGACCTTGACCTTGAAGCAAGGTCAACCAAACTGGTATCAAAAGATAGGGCTTGCTTTGACCTATATACCACTTGTAGCTAAGGTCGCCATTCTCAATAACGTGGGGAAAATTGGGAAAATGTGAAAAATGACTGTTTTTGAGACCACATTTATGGCTCCTGTGACCTTGACCTTGAAGCAAGGTCAAGTCACTATGTATGTTTTTTGAGGCCTTGTCATCATACACCATCATGCCACATTTAGTGTTGATAGACTTAATAGTCTCCGAGAAAAATCCAACGTTTAAGTTTTTTACGCCCGGACGGACGGACGACACGGCTCAGTACATAGACTCACTTTTGCTTCGCATGTGAGTCAAAAACAATCGTCCAAGTCAGGGACCCAACATCACATCCTCAACCACATGCAGGCGACGTGCCTACACTTGGGTCAGGGATGAGAGGGTCATTTTCAACCACAGGCTACTCTGTTGAACATGATGACACTGATGGAGAACTGGAAGCACCAGCAGTGAAGAAATGCAGATCTAAGATGCAGATTGGCCAGGCTTCAATGAAACACCTTCATTTCTGACACACGTCTGCCCTCCCCTTGTTCAGCCCTACGGATTGCAAAGAACTAAGTAAACCCACAGGCAAAAGTAACGCAATAAATTTATTTGTGCACGACCCACTGGCTGACCTTGAATACAATAAGAAGATGCTATCAGCATATTCAGCACGTGATTCTCTTGCTTGCCAGCATGTTCAATAGTGTGCTAGTGGGGGCCTAGGCGGTGAACATAGGGGGTCTTCTCAAGGGTCCGTGACCTCCGTGGGGAGCACACACTGCACATGCAGAAGATGGATATGCTGCGCATACTGTTCAGTGCACTCAGTCTGGCCATTACATGCTCACAAACACCCCAGCGCTAGCGCTTTTTCTTCACAGTAGCAATGCTGAGGTTGTCAGAAGAACATCGTCAACAAGCCATCGGGCGTCTTGATGCTGGTGAGACAGTGTGACATATTCATTTTTCACCCTCTTTATTGCTTTGGTGATTTAAGTGTGTTTTTAAGACTGAAGCCACATAACTGAGAAAACTGCCCCTGTTGGATCTTCGAGTCTCAGAGAATCTTGGTGCCCTTGACTCAATTGGGTCTTTTTCAGGCTTGGCGTGTCCTTGACTGCTTTAGCTGTTTTTCTGGGTCGGACACCACATGGCTTGTTTTTGTATATACCGCACTTCCTGGGAGATGGAGTGACCTGTGGCCTTGAGCTTGTTTTCGAAGCTTGCCCTGAAGGCGTTTTTCTGTGAACTCAGCATTTTGTCCAAGAGAGTGCGCATGCGTGGAAAACATTCTGATGTTTTCATAAAACTTAGTGCATGCCGCCAATTCGTTAGTTAGCGGAAGGACAGGGTGCTAGAACACAGCGCTCCCATCAAAGCTACTCCGTGTGCCTGACCCCCCTCCCCCAGAGCATGTAAAACAAGATAAGTAATTGTACCATCCCTGTTTGCCCAAAAGAAAGAGAATTGGGCCATGATTGATTAATTCCCTTTGGAAGGTGTTGTCACATCTAGGGGAGTAATCTTTCGCACCCGCCAAACCGAAGCAGTGAGAGCTGTAAAGTCTCTCACCCTGATAGCTGACCCACGCGCCGGCACGCCTGCCACTGGAGCGAGGCCCGCTTCAAACCTCTCCAAAGAGCGTCTGCTACGCTTGCGTGCTCGCCTGCCGGTCTGCAGACGCCTCACCCCTAAAGCTGTCATCTGCTTGAGCTCGCCTCCCCTCCCGCCTGGTCTGCGAGTGTCACGGAGCGGAGCACGCTCCACCTCCAAAAAGGTTCGTCAGATGTGGTGCTCTCTTGTGTATACGCTCTTCGCAAAGAAACGCGAAGGAGCATGATTAATGGCCTTTTCTTCTCGCTAGACAAAGCGAGTAAGCATTTAGATAGGCTGTGAGTGTCAGCCTCAAATTTTAGATAAGAAATTCGTCGATGGAACCATCCACCAAATGCAGTGAGTACTCACTCTGAAATTGCCTCTAACCTTAAAGACTGAACTGTTGAACTGTCTCCCAAATAATATTGAACTGTGGAACTCTCTCTTCAAAAGAAACGTTGAACAGTTAATCATTGCCTGAGGTCATAGGGGCGGTACAGAAATAGTGTCATTCACTTAGAGGATTTGAAAGCCACGAAGGGGCGATCACTTGATGATTGATTACTTGATTACTTGTTTTCACTTGATTATTAAAGTTCCTTCTTAGTTATCACCTTGTGTCCTCTTGCGTCATTGCATGAGTGTGAAAGAAAATTAACCTGTTGCGTTTCTCCTCCACAAGTATTAATCCCCTAGACAAGTGCATATAGCGCCGAGCCAGTGTTTTCCAGAACACAGGAGGAGTAACGTCACACAGTCATGTATCCCTATCCTCGTCCTCTTTAAAACGCTTGGAGGTGGCGTCCTGTAGGGAGCCCTTACCTCTATCCTCGTCCTCTTTAACACGCTTGGAGGTGGCGTCCTGTAGAGAGCCCCTGGAGTTGGCGTCCGGTACGGAGCTCTTATCCCTATCCTCGTCCTCTTTAACACGCTTGCAGTTGGCGTCCTGTAGGGAGCCCTTAACTCTATCCTCGTCCTCTTTAACACGCTTGGAGTTGGCGTCCTGTACGGAGCCCTTACCTCTATCCTCGTCCTCTTTAACACGCTTGGAGTTGGCGTCCTGTACGGAGCTCTTATCCCTATCCTCGTCCTCTTTAACACGCTTGGAGGTGGCGTCCTGTAGAGAGCCTTACCTCTATCCTCGTCCTCTTTAACACGTTTGGAGGTGGCGTCCTGTAGGGAGCCCTTACCTCTATCCTCGTCCTCTTTAACACGTTTGGAGGTGGCGTCCTGTAGGGAGCCCTTACCTCTATCCTCGTCCTCTTTAACACGCTTGGAGTTGGCGTCCTGTAGAGAGCCCTTACCTCTATCCTCGTCCTCTTTAACACGTTTGGAGGTGGCGTCCTGTAGGGAGCCCTTACCTCTATCCTCGTCCTCTTTAACACGCTTGGAGTTGGCGTCCTGTAGGGAGCCCTTACCTCTATCCTCGCCCTCTTTAACACGCTTGGAGTTGGCGTCCTGTAGAGAGCCCTTACCTCTATCCTCGTCCTCTTTAACACGCTTGGAGTTGGCGTCCTGTAGAGAGCCCTTACCTCTATCCTCGCCCTCTTTAACACGCTTGGAGTTGGCGTCCTGTAGAGAGCCCTTACCCCTATCCTCGCTCTCTTTAACACGCTTGGAGGTGGCGTCCTGTAGAGAGCCCTTACCTCTATCCTCGTCCTCTTTAACACGTTTGGAGTTTGCGTCCTGTAGGGAGCCCTTACCCCTATCCTCGTCCTCTTTAAAACGCTTGGAGTTGGCGTCCTGTAGGGAGCCCTTACCCCTATCCTCGTCCTCTTTAACACGCTTGGAGTTGGCGTCCTGTAGGGAGCCCTTACCTCTATCCTCGTCCTCTTTAACACGTTTGGAGTTGGTGTCCTGTAGGGAGCCCTTACCTCTATCCTCGTCCTCTTTAACACGCTTGGAGTTGGCGTCCTGTACGGAGCTCTTATCCCTATCCTCGTCCTATTTAACACGCTTGGAGGTGGCGTCCTGTAGAGAGCCTTACCTCTATCCTCGTCCTCTTTAACACGCTTGGAGTTGGCGTCCTGTAGAGAGCCCTTACCTCTATCCTCGTCCTTTTGAAAACGCTTGGAGATGGCGCCCTGTAGGGAGCCCTTACCTCTATCCTCGTCCTCTTGAAAACGCTTGGAGATGGCGTCCTGTAGGGAGCCCTTACCTCTATCCTCGTCCTCTTTAACACGCTTGGAGTTGGCGTCCTGTAGGGAGCCCTTACCTCTATCCTCGTCCTCTTTAACACGCTTGAAGTTAACGTCCTGTAGGGAGCCCCTGGAGATGGCGTCCTGTAGAGAGCCCTTACCCCTATCCTCGTCCTCTTTAACACGCTTGGAGTTGGCGTCCTGTATAGAGCCTTATCCCTATCCTCGTCCTCTTTAACACGCTTGGAGTTGGCGTCCTGTAGGGAGCCTTTACCTCTATTCTCGTCCTCTTTAACACGCTTGGAGTTGGCGTCCTGTAGAGAGCCTTACCTCTATCCTCGTCCTCTTTAACACGTTTGGAGGTGGCGTCCTGTAGAGAGCCTTACCTCTATCCTCGTCCTCTTTAACACGCTTGGAGTTGGCGTCCTGTAGAGAGCCCTTACCTCTATCCTCGTCCTCTTTAACACGCTTGGAGGTGGCGTCTTGTAGGGAGCCCTTACCTCTATCCTCGACCTCTTTAACACGCTTGGAGTTGGCGTCCTGTAGGGAGCCCTTACCTCTATCCTCGTCCTCTTTAACACGCTTGGAGTTGGCGTCTTGTAGGGAGCCCTTACCTCTATCCTCGTCCTCTTTAACACGCTTGGAGTTGGCGTCCTGTACGGAGCTCTTATCCCTATCCTCGTCCTCTTTAAAACGCTTGGAGTTGGCGTCCTGTAGGGAGCCCTTACCCCTGTCCTCGTCCTCATTAACACGTATGGAGTTGGCGTCCTTTAGAGAGCCCTTACCTCTATCCTCGTCCTCTTGAAAACGCTTGGAGTTGGCGTCCTGTAGGGAGCCCTTACCCCTGTTCTCGTCCTCATTAACACGTTTGGAGTTGGCGTCCTGTAGGGAGCCCTTACCTCTATCCTCGTCCTCTTTAACACGCTTGGAGTTGGCGTCCTGTACGGAGCTCTTACCTCTATCCTCGTCCTCTTTAAAACGCTTGGAGTTGGCGTCCTGTAGGGAGCCCTTACCTCTATCCTCGTCCTCTTTAACACGCTTGGAGTTGGCTTCCTGTAGGGAGCCCTTACCCCTATCCTCGTCCTCTTTAACACGCTTGGAGGTGGCGTCCTGTAGAGAGCCTTACCTCTATCCTCGTCCTCTTTAACACGTTTGGAGGTGGCGTCTTGTAGGGAGCCCTTACCTCTATCCTCGACCTCTTTAACACGCTTGGAGTTGGCGTCCTGTAGGGAGCCCTTACCCCTATCCTCGCCCTCTTTAACACGCTTGGAGGTGGCGTCCTGTAGGGAGCCCTTACCTCTATCCTCGTCCTCTTTAACACGTTTGGAGTTGGCGTCCTGTAGGGAGCCCTTACCTCTATCCTCGTCCTCTTTAACACGCTTGGAGATGGCGTCCTGTAGGGAGCCCTTACCTCTATCCTCGTCCTCTTTAACACGTTTGGAGTTGGCGTCCTGTAGGGAGCCCTTACCTCTATCCTCGTCCTATTTAACACGCTTGGAGGTGGCGTCCTGTAGAGAGCCTTACCTCTATCCTCGTCCTCTTTAACACGTTTGGAGGTGGCGTCTTGTAGGGAGCACTTACCTCTATCCACGACCTCTTTAACACGCTTGGAGTTGGCGTCCTGTAGGGAGCCCTTACCTCTATCCTCGTCCTCTTTAACACGCTTGGAGTTGGCGTCCTGTAGAGAGCTCTTACCCCTATCCTCGCCCTCTTTAACACGCTTGGAGGTGGCGTCCTGTAGGGAGCCCTTACCTCTATCCTCGTCCTCTTTAACACGTTTGGAGTTGGCGTCCTGTAGGGAGCCCTTACCTCTATCCTCGTCCTCTTTAACACGCTTGGAGATGGCGTCCTGTAGGGAGCCCTTACCTCTATCCTCGTCCTCTTTAACACGCTTGGAGATGGCGTCCTGTAGGAAGCCCTTACCTCTATCCTCGTCCTCTTTAACACGCTTGGAGTTGGCGTCCTGTAGGGAGCCCTTACCCCTATCCTCGTCCTCTTTAACACGTTTGGAGGTGGCGTCCTGTAGGGAGCCCTTACCCCTATCCTCGTCCTCTTTAACACGTTTGGAGGTGGCGTCCTGTAGGGAGCCCTTACCCCTATCCTCGTCCTCTTTAACACGCTTGGAGTTGGCGTCCTGTAGGGAGCCCTTACCCCTATCCTCGTCCTCTTTAACACGTTTGGAGGTGGCGTCCTGTAGGGAGCCCTTACCCCTATCCTCGTCCTCTTTAACACGCTTGGAGTTGGCGTCCTGTAGGGAGCCCTTACCTCTATCCTCGTCCTCTTTAAAACGCTTGGAGTTGGCGTCCTGTAGGGAGCCCTTACCTCTATCCTCGTCCTCTTTAACACGTTTGGAGGTGGCGTCCTGTAGGGAGCCCTTACCTCTATCCTCGTCCTCTTGAAAACGCTTGGAGATGGCGCCCTGTAGGGAGCCGTTACCCCTATCCTCGTCCTCTTTAACACGCTTGCAGTTGGCGTCCTGTAGGGAGCCCTTACCTCTATCCTCGTCCTCTTTAACACGCTTGGAGGTGGCGTCCTGTAGGGAGCCCTTACCCCTATCCTCGTCCTCTTTAACACGCTTGGAGATGGCGCCCTGTAGGGAGCCCTTACCTCTATCCTCGTCCTCTTTAAAACGCTTGGAGTTGGCGTCCTGTAGGGAGCCCTTATCTCTATCCTCGTCCTCTTTAACACGTTTGGAGTTGGCGTCCTGTAGGGAGCCTTACCTCTATCCTCGTCCTCTTTAACACGCTTGGAGTTGGCATCCTGTAGGGAGCCCTTACCCCTATCCTCGTCCTCTTTAACACGCTTGGAGTTGGCATCCTGTCCGGAGCCCTGTGTCAGATTCATTTTCACCCTCTTTATTGCTTTGGTGATTTAAGTGTGTTTTCAAGACTGAAGTCTTTAAAGTCTCATAACTGAGTAAACTGCCCCTGTTGGATCTTAGAGCCTCAGGGACATTTTGGCGTGTCCTTGACTAAGTTGAGTTGTTTTTCTGGGTCACACATGGCCCTTGTTTTTCAGAATCAGCACTTTCCCCTTGGAGGTGGCGTGGCATCGGCCTTGAAGATATAATTAGATGTTTTTCAGGCTAGTATGGCCTTGACCGTGGCTTGTTTTTCTGCCAACTCAGCATTCTGTCCAAGAGTTTTGCGCATGGTGGAAATGCTTTGATGCTTTCTATAAAACTTAGTGCATGCCGCCAATTCATTAGTTAGCGGAAGGACAGGGTGCTAGAACACAGCCCTCCCATCAAAGCTACTCCGTGCGTCTGACCCCAGAGCATGTAAAACAAGATAAGTACTTGTACCATCCCTGTTTGCCCAAAAGAAAGAGAATTGGGCCATGATTGATTAATTCCCTTTGGAAGGTGTTGTCATATCTAAGGGAGTAATCTTTCTCACCCGCCAAACCGAAGCAGTGAGAGCTGTGAAGACTCTCACCCTAATAGCTGACCCACGCGCCGGCACGCCTGCCACTGGAGCGAGGCCCGCTTCAAACCTCTCCAAAGAGCGTCTGCTACGCTTGCCTGCTCGCCTGCTGGTCTGCAGCCCCTTCACCCCAAAGCCGTTGTCTGCTCGACCCCGCCTCCCCTCCCGCCTGGTCTGCGAGTGCCACGGAGCGGAGCGGAGCGCGCTCCAACTGCAAGGTTCGTCAGTTGTGGTGCTCTCTTGTGTATACGCTCTTCGCAAAGAAACGCGAAGGAGCATGATTAATGGCCTTTTCTACTCGCTAGACAAAGCGAGTAAGCATTTAGATAGGCTGTGAGTGTCAGCCTCAAATTTTAGATACTAAATTCGTCGATGGAACCATCCACCAAATGCAGTGAGTACTCACTCTGAAATTGCCTCTAACCTTAAAGACTGAACTGTTGAACAATATTGAACTGTGGAACTCTCTCTTCAAAAGAAACGTTGAAAAGTTAATCATTGCCTGAGGTCATAGGAGCGGTACAGGAATAGTATCATTCACTTAGAGGATTTGAAAGCCACGCAGGGGCAATCACTTGATAATTGATTACTCGATTACTTGTTTTCACTTGATTATTAAAGTTCCTTATTAATTATCACCTTGTGTCCTCTTGCGTCACTGCATGAGTGTGAAAGAAAAATTAACCTGTTTCGTTTCTCCTCCACAAGTATTAATCCCCTAGACAAGTGCATATAGCGCCGAGCCAGTGTTCCCAGAACACAGGAGGAGTAACGTCACAAGCCCTTATCCCTATCCTCGTCCTCTTTAAAACGTTTGGAGGTGGCGTCCTGTAGGGAGCCCTTACCTCTATCCTCGTCCTCTTTAACACGCTTGGAGGTGGCGTCCTGTAGAGAGCCCCTGGAGTTGGCGTCCGGTACGGAGCTCTTATCCCTATCCTCGTCCTCTTTAACACGCTTGCAGTTGGCGTCCTGTAGGGAGCACTTAACTCTATCCTCGTCCTCTTTAACACGCTTGGAGTTGGCGTCCTGTACGGAGCCCTTACCTCTATCCTCGTCCTCTTTAACACGCTTGGAGTTGGCGTCCTGTACGGAGCTCTTATCCCTATCCTCGTCCTCTTTAACACGCTTGGAGGTGGCGTCCTGTAGAGAGCCTTACCTCTATCCTCGTCCTCTTTAACACGTTTGGAGGTGGCGTCCTGTAGGGAGCCCTTACCTCTATCCTCGTCCTCTTTAACACGTTTGGAGGTGGCGTCCTGTAGGGAGCCCTTACCTCTATCCTCGTCCTCTTTAACACGCTTGGAGTTGGCGTCCTGTAGAGAGCCCTTACCTCTATCCTCGTCCTCTTTAACACGTTTGGAGGTGGCGTCCTGTAGGGAGCCCTTACCTCTATCCTCGTCCTCTTTAACACGCTTGGAGTTGGCGTCCTGTAGAGAGCCCTTACCTCTATCCTCGCCCTCTTTAACACGCTTGGAGTTGGCGTCCTGTAGAGAGCCCTTACCTCTAACCTCGTCCTCTTGAAAACGCTTGGAGTTGGCGTCCTGTAGGGAGCCCTTACCTCTATCCTCGTCCTCTTTAACACGCTTGGAGTTGGCGTCCTGTAGAGAGCCCTTACCTCTATCCTCGTCCTCTTTAACACGCTTGGAGTTGGCGTCCTGTAGAGAGCCCTTACCTCTATCCTCGCCCTCTTTAACACGCTTGGAGTTGGCGTCCTGTAGAGAGCCCTTACCCCTATCCTCGCCCTCTTTAACACGCTTGGAGTTGGCGTCCTGTAGAGAGCCCTTACCTCTATCCTCGTCCTCTTTAACACGTTTGGAGTTGGCGTCCTGTAGGGAGCCCTTACCCCTATCCTCGTCCTCTTTAAAACGCTTGGAGTTGGCGTCCTGTAGGGAGCCCTTACCCCTATCCTCGTCCTCTTTAACACGCTTGGAGTTGGCGTCCTGTAGGGAGCCCTTACCTCTATCCTCGTCCTCTTTAACACGTTTGGAGTTGGTGTCCTGTAGGGAGCCCTTACCTCTATCCTCGTCCTCTTTAACACGCTTGGAGTTGGCGTCCTGTACGGAGCTCTTATCCCTATCCTCGTCCTATTTAACACGCTTGGAGGTGGCGTCCTGTAGAGAGCCTTACCTCTATCCTCGTCCTCTTTAACACGCTTGGAGTTGGCGTCCTGTAGAGAGCCCTTACCTCTATCCTCGTCCTTTTGAAAACGCTTGGAGATGGCGCCCTGTAGGGAGCCCTTACCTCTATCCTCGTCCTCTTGAAAACGCTTGGAGATGGCGTCCTGTAGGGAGCCCTTACCTCTATCCTCGTCCTCTTTAACACGCTTGGAGTTGGCGTCCTGTAGGGAGCCCTTACCTCTATCCTCGTCCTCTTTAACACGCTTGAAGTTAACGTCCTGTAGGGAGCCCCTGGAGATGGCGTCCTGTAGAGAGCCCTTACCCCTATCCTCGTCCTCTTTAACACGCTTGGAGTTGGCGTCCTTAGAGAGCCTTATCCCTATCCTCGTCCTCTTTAACACGCTTGGAGTTGGCGTCCTGTAGGGAGCCTTTACCTCTATTCTCGTCCTCTTTAACACGCTTGGAGTTGGCGTCCTGTAGAGAGCCTTACCTCTATCCTCGTCCTCTTTAACACGTTTGGAGGTGGCGTCCTGTAGAGAGCCTTACCTCTATCCTCGTCCTCTTTAACACGCTTGGAGTTGGCGTCCTGTAGAGAGCCCTTACCTCTATCCTCGTCCTCTTTAACACGCTTGGAGGTGGCGTCTTGTAGGGAGCCCTTACCTCTATCCTCGACCTCTTTAACACGCTTGGAGTTGGCGTCCTGTAGGGAGCCCTTACCTCTATCCTCGTCCTCTTTAACACGCTTGGAGTTGGCGTCTTGTAGGGAGCCCTTACCTCTATCCTCGTCCTCTTTAACACGCTTGGAGTTGGCGTCCTGTACGGAGCTCTTATCCCTATCCTCGTCCTCTTTAAAACGCTTGGAGTTGGCGTCCTGTAGGGAGCCCTTACCCCTGTCCTCGTCCTCATTAACACGTATGGAGTTGGCGTCCTTTAGAGAGCCCTTACCTCTATCCTCGTCCTCTTGAAAACGCTTGGAGTTGGCGTCCTGTAGGGAGCCCTTACCCCTGTTCTCGTCCTCATTAACACGTTTGGAGTTGGCGTCCTGTAGGGAGCCCTTACCTCTATCCTCGTCCTCTTTAACACGCTTGGAGTTGGCGTCCTGTACGGAGCTCTTACCTCTATCCTCGTCCTCTTTAAAACGCTTGGAGTTGGCGTCCTGTAGGGAGCCCTTACCTCTATCCTCGTCCTCTTTAACACGCTTGGAGTTGGCTTCCTGTAGGGAGCCCTTACCCCTATCCTCGTCCTCTTTAACACGCTTGGAGGTGGCGTCCTGTAGAGAGCCTTACCTCTATCCTCGTCCTCTTTAACACGTTTGGAGGTGGCGTCTTGTAGGGAGCCCTTACCTCTATCCTCGACCTCTTTAACACGCTTGGAGTTGGCGTCCTGTAGGGAGCCCTTACCCCTATCCTCGCCCTCTTTAACACGCTTGGAGGTGGCGTCCTGTAGGGAGCCCTTACCTCTATCCTCGTCCTCTTTAACACGTTTGGAGTTGGCGTCCTGTAGGGAGCCCTTACCTCTATCCTCGTCCTCTTTAACACGCTTGGAGATGGCGTCCTGTAGGGAGCCCTTACCTCTATCCTCGTCCTCTTTAACACGTTTGGAGTTGGCGTCCTGTAGGGAGCCCTTACCTCTATCCTCGTCCTATTTAACAACGCTTGGAGGTGGCGTCCTGTAGAGAGCCTTACCTCTATCCTCGTCCTCTTTAACACGTTTGGAGGTGGCGTCTTGTAGGGAGCACTTACCTCTATCCACGACCTCTTTAACACGCTTGGAGTTGGCGTCCTGTAGGGAGCCCTTACCTCTATCCTCGTCCTCTTTAACACGCTTGGAGTTGGCGTCCTGTAGAGAGCTCTTACCCCTATCCTCGCCCTCTTTAACACGCTTGGAGGTGGCGTCCTGTAGGGAGCCCTTACCTCTATCCTCGTCCTCTTTAACACGTTTGGAGTTGGCGTCCTGTAGGGAGCCCTTACCTCTATCCTCGTCCTCTTTAACACGCTTGGAGATGGCGTCCTGTAGGGAGCCCTTACCTCTATCCTCGTCCTCTTTAACACGTTTGGAGTTGGCGTCCTGTAGGAAGCCCTTACCTCTATCCTCGTCCTCTTTAACACGCTTGGAGTTGGCGTCCTGTAGGGAGCCCTTACCTCTATCCTCGTCCTCTTTAACACGTTTGGAGGTGGCGTCCTGTAGGGAGCCCTTACCCCTATCCTCGTCCTCTTTAACACGTTTGGAGGTGGCGTCCTGTAGGGAGCCCTTACCCCTATCCTCGTCCTCTTTAACACGCTTGGAGTTGGCGTCCTGTAGGGAGCCCTTACCCCTATCCTCGTCCTCTTTAACACGTTTGGAGGTGGCGTCCTGTAGGGAGCCCTTACCCCTATCCTCGTCCTCTTTAACACGCTTGGAGTTGGCGTCCTGTAGGGAGCCCTTACCTCTATCCTCGTCCTCTTTAAAACGCTTGGAGTTGGCGTCCTGTAGGGAGCCCTTACCTCTATCCTCGTCCTCTTTAACACGTTTGGAGGTGGCGTCCTGTAGGAGCCCTTACCTCTATCCTCGTCCTCTTGAAAACGCTTGGAGATGGCGCCCTGTAGGGAGCCGTTACCCCTATCCTCGTCCTCTTTAACACGCTTGCAGTTGGCGTCCTGTAGGGAGCCCTTACCTCTATCCTCGTCCTCTTTAACACGCTTGGAGGTGGCGTCCTGTAGGGAGCCCTTACCCCTATCCTCGTCCTCTTTAACACGCTTGGAGATGGCGCCCTGTAGGGAGCCCTTACCTCTATCCTCGTCCTCTTTAAAACGCTTGGAGTTGGCGTCCTGTAGGGAGCCCTTATCTCTATCCTCGTCCTCTTTAACACGCTTGGAGTTGGCGTCCTGTAGGGAGCCCTTACCTCTATGCTCGTCCTCTTTAACACGTTTGGAGATGGCGCCCTGTAGGGAGCCCTTACCCCTATCCTCGTCCTCTTTAACACGCTTGGAGTTGGCGTCCTGTAGGGAGCCCTTACCTCTATCCTCGTCCTCTTTAAAACGCTTGGAGTTGGCGTCCTGTAGAGAGCTCTTATCTCTATCCTCGTCCTCTTTACAACGCTTGGAGTTGGCGTCCTGTAGAGAGCCTTACCTCTATCCTCGTCCTCTTTAACACGCTTGGAGTTGGCGTCCTGTAGGGAGCCCCTGGAGATGGCGTCCTGTAGGGAGCCCTTACCTCTATCCTCGTCCTCTTTAACACGCTTGGAGTTGGCGTCCTGTAGAGAGCCTTACCTCTATCCTCGTCCTCTTTAACACGCTTGGAGTTGGCTTCCTGTAGGGAGCTCTTATCCCTATCCTCGTCCTCTTTAACACGCTTGGAGTTGGCGTCCTGTAGGGAGCCCTTACCTCTATTCTCGTCCTCTTTAACACGCTTGGACTTGGCGGCCTGTAGAGAGCCCTTACCTCTATCCTCGTCCTTTTTAACACGCTTGGAGGTGGCGTCTTGTAGGGAGCCCTTACCTCTATCCTCGACCTCTTTAACACGCTTGGAGTTGGCGTCCTGTAGGGAGCCCTTACCTCTATCCTCGTCCTCTTTAACACGCTTGGAGTTGGCGTCCTGTAGGGAGCCCTTACCTCTATCCTCGTCCTCTTTAACACGCTTGGAGTTGGCGTCCTGTATGGAGCTCTTATCCCTATCCTCGTCCTCTTTAAAACGCTTGGAGTTGTCGTCCTGTAGGGGGCCCTTACCCCTGTCCTCGTCCTCAGTAACACGTTTGGAGTTGGCGTCCTTTAGAGAGCCCTTACCTCTATCCTCGTCCTCTTTAACACGCTTGGAGTTGGCGTCCTGTACGGAGCTCTTACCTCTATCCTCGTCCTCTTTAACACGCTTGGAGTTGGCGTCCTGTAGGGAGCCCTTACCCCTATCCTCGTCCTCATTAACACGTTTGGAGTTGGCGTCCTGTAGGGAGCCCTTACCTCTATCCTCGTCCTCTTTAACACGCTTGGAGTTGGCGTCCTGTAGGGAGCCCTTACCCCTGTCCTCGTCCTCTTTAACACGCTTGGAGTTGGCGTCCTGTAGAGAGCCTTACCTCTATCCTCGTCCTCTTTAACACGTTTGGAGGTGGCGTCCTGTAGGGAGCCCTTACCTCTATCCTCATCATATTTAACACGCTTGGAGGTGGCGTCCTGTAGAGAGCCTTACCTCTATCCTCGTCCTCTT
Organism: Theodoxus fluviatilis; assembly: GCA_034096865.1. NCBI lineage: Eukaryota > Metazoa > Mollusca > Gastropoda > Cycloneritida > Neritidae > Theodoxus > Theodoxus fluviatilis. The sequence goes on along the minus strand of JAWQFJ010023881.1, from coordinate 9,978 downwards.
TAACACGTTTGGAGTTGGCGTCCTGTAGGGAGCCCTTACCTCTATCCTCGTCCTCTTTAACACGCTTGGAGTTGGCGTCCTGTACGGAGCTCTTACCTCTATCCTCGTCCTCTTTAAAACGCTTGGAGTTGGCGTCCTGTAGGGAGCCCTTACCTCTATCCTCGTCCTCTTTAACACGCTTGGAGTTGGCTTCCTGTAGGGAGCCCTTACCCCAATCCTCGTCCTCTTTAACACGCTTGGAGGTGGCGTCCTGTAGAGAGCCTTACCTCTATCCTCGTCCTCTTTAACACGTTTGGAGGTGGCGTCTTGTAGGGAGCCCTTACCTCTATCCTCGACCTCTTTAACACGCTTGGAGTTGGCGTCCTGTAGGGAGCTCTTACCCCTATCCTCGCCCTCTTTAACACGCTTGGAGGTGGCGTCCTGTAGGGAGCCCTTACCTCTATCCTCGTCCTCTTTAACACGTTTGGAGTTGGCGTCCTGTAGGGAGCCCTTACCTCTATCCTCGTCCTCTTTAACACGCTTGGAGATGGCGTCCTGTAGGGAGCCCTTACCTCTATCCTCGTCCTCTTTAACACGTTTGGAGTTGGCGTCCTGTAGGGAGCCCTTACCTCTATCCTCGTCCTATTTAACACGCTTGGAGGTGGCGTCCTGTAGAGAGCCTTACCTCTATCCTCGTCCTCTTTAACACGTTTGGAGGTGGCGTCTTGTAGGGAGCACTTACCTCTATCCACGACCTCTTTAACACGCTTGGAGTTGGCGTCCTGTAGGGAGCCCTTACCTCTATCCTCGTCCTCTTTAACACGCTTGGAGTTGGCGTCCTGTAGAGAGCTCTTACCCCTATCCTCGCCCTCTTTAACACGCTTGGAGGTGGCGTCCTGTAGGGAGCCCTTACCTCTATCCTCGTCCTCTTTAACACGTTTGGAGTTGGCGTCCTGTAGGGAGCCCTTACCTCTATCCTCGTCCTCTTTAACACGCTTGGAGATGGCGTCCTGTAGGGAGCCCTTACCTCTATCCTCGTCCTCTTTAACACGCTTGGAGTTGGCGTCCTGTAGGAAGCCCTTACCTCTATCCTCGTCCTCTTTAACACGCTTGGAGTTGGCGTCCTGTAGGGAGCCCTTACCTCTATCCTCGTCCTCTTTAACACGTTTGGAGGTGGCGTCCTGTAGGGAGCCCTTACCCCTATCCTCGTCCTCTTTAACACGTTTGGAGGTGGCGTCCTGTAGGGAGCCCTTACCCCTATCCTCGTCCTCTTTAACACGCTTGGAGTTGGCGTCCTGTAGGGAGCCCTTACCCCTATCCTCGTCCTCTTTAACACGTTTGGAGGTGGCGTCCTGTAGGGAGCCCTTACCCCTATCCTCGTCCTCTTTAACACGCTTGGAGTTGGCGTCCTGTAGGGAGCCCTTACCTCTATCCTCGTCCTCTTTAAAACGCTTGGAGTTGGCGTCCTGTAGGGAGCCCTTACCTCTATCCTCGTCCTCTTTAACACGTTTGGAGGTGGCGTCCTGTAGGGAGCCCTTACCTCTATCCTCGTCCTCTTGAAAACGCTTGGAGATGGCGCCCTGTAGGGAGCCGTTACCCCTATCCTCGTCCTCTTTAACACGCTTGCAGTTGGCGTCCTGTAGGGAGCCCTTACCTCTATCCTCGTCCTCTTTAACACGCTTGGAGGTGGCGTCCTGTAGGGAGCCCTTACCCCTATCCTCGTCCTCTTTAACACGCTTGGAGATGGCGCCCTGTAGGGAGCCCTTACCTCTATCCTCGTCCTCTTTAAAACGCTTGGAGTTGGCGTCCTGTAGGGAGCCCTTATCTCTATCCTCGTCCTCTTTAACACGCTTGGAGTTGGCGTCCTGTAGGGAGCCCTTACCTCTATCCTCGTCCTCTTTAACACGTTTGGAGATGGCGCCCTGTAGGGAGCCCTTACCCCTATCCTCGTCCTCTTTAACACGCTTGGAGTTGGCGTCCTGTAGGGAGCCCTTACCTCTATCCTCGTCCTCTTTAAAACGCTTGGAGTTGGCGTCCTGTAGAGAGCTCTTATCTCTATCCTCGTCCTCTTTACAACGCTTGGAGTTGGCGTCCTGTAGAGAGCCTTACCTCTATCCTCGTCCTCTTTAACACGCTTGGAGTTGGCGTCCTGTAGGGAGCCCCTGGAGATGGCGTCCTGTAGGGAGCCCTTACCTCTATCCTCGTCCTCTTTAACACGCTTGGAGTTGGCGTCCTGTAGAGAGCCTTACCTCTATCCTCGTCCTCTTTAACACGCTTGGAGTTGGCTTCCTGTAGGGAGCTCTTATCCCTATCCTCGTCCTCTTTAACACGCTTGGAGTTGGCGTCCTGTAGGGAGCCCTTACCTCTATTCTCGTCCTCTTTAACACGCTTGGACTTGGCGGCCTGTAGAGAGCCCTTACCTCTATCCTCGTCCTTTTTAACACGCTTGGAGGTGGCGTCTTGTAGGGAGCCCTTACCTCTATCCTCGACCTCTTTAACACGCTTGGAGTTGGCGTCCTGTAGGGAGCCCTTACCTCTATCCTCGTCCTCTTTAACACGCTTGGAGTTGGCGTCTTGTAGGGAGCCCTTACCTCTATCCTCGTCCTCTTTAACACGCTTGGAGTTGGCGTCCTGTAGAGAGCCCTTACCTCTATCCTCGCCCTCTTTAACACGCTTGGAGTTGGCGTCCTGTAGAGAGCCCTTACCCCTATCCTCGCCCTCTTTAACACGCTTGGAGTTGGCGTCCTGTAGAGAGCCCTTACCTCTATCCTCGTCCTCTTTAACACGTTTGGAGTTGGCGTCCTGTAGGGAGCCCTTACCCCTATCCTCGTCCTCTTTAACACGCTTGGAGTTGGCGTCCTGTAGGGAGCCCTTACCCCTATCCTCGTCCTCTTTAACACGCTTGGAGTTGGCGTCCTGTAGGGAGCCCTTACCTCTATCCTCGTCCTCTTTAACACGTTTGGAGTTGGTGTCCTGTAGGGAGCCCTTACCTCTATCCTCGTCCTCTTTAACACGCTTGGAGTTGGCGTCCTGTACGGAGCTCTTATCCCTATCCTCGTCCTATTTAACACGCTTGGAGGTGGCGTCCTGTAGAGAGCCTTACCTCTATCCTCGTCCTCTTTAACACGCTTGGAGTTGGCGTCCTGTAGAGAGCCCTTACCTCTATCCTCGTCCTTTTGAAAACGCTTGGAGATGGCGCCCTGTAGGGAGCCCTTACCTCTATCCTCGTCCTCTTGAAAACGCTTGGAGATGGCGTCCTGTAGGGAGCCCTTACCTCTATCCTCGTCCTCTTTAACACGCTTGGAGTTGGCGTCCTGTAGGGAGCCCTTACCTCTATCCTCGTCCTCTTTAACACGCTTGAAGTTAACGTCCTGTAGGGAGCCCCTGGAGATGGCGTCCTGTAGAGAGCCCTTACCCCTATCCTCGTCCTCTTTAACACGCTTGGAGTTGGCGTCCTTAGAGAGCCTTATCCCTATCCTCGTCCTCTTTAACACGCTTGGAGTTGGCGTCCTGTAGGGAGCCTTTACCTCTATTCTCGTCCTCTTTAACACGCTTGGAGTTGGCGTCCTGTAGAGAGCCTTACCTCTATCCTCGTCCTCTTTAACACGTTTGGAGGTGGCGTCCTGTAGAGAGCCTTACCTCTATCCTCGTCCTCTTTAACACGCTTGGAGTTGGCGTCCTGTAGAGAGCCCTTACCTCTATCCTCGTCCTCTTTAACACGCTTGGAGGTGGCGTCTTGTAGGGAGCCCTTACCTCTATCCTCGACCTCTTTAACACGCTTGGAGTTGGCGTCCTGTAGGGAGCCCTTACCTCTATCCTCGTCCTCTTTAACACGCTTGGAGTTGGCGTCTTGTAGGGAGCCCTTACCTCTATCCTCGTCCTCTTTAACACGCTTGGAGTTGGCGTCCTGTACGGAGCTCTTATCCCTATCCTCGTCCTCTTTAAAACGCTTGGAGTTGGCGTCCTGTAGGGAGCCCTTACCCCTGTCCTCGTCCTCATTAACACGTATGGAGTTGGCGTCCTTTAGAGAGCCCTTACCTCTATCCTCGTCCTCTTGAAAACGCTTGGAGTTGGCGTCCTGTAGGGAGCCCTTACCCCTGTTCTCGTCCTCATTAACACGTTTGGAGTTGGCGTCCTGTAGGGAGCCCTTACCTCTATCCTCGTCCTCTTTAACACGCTTGGAGTTGGCGTCCTGTACGGAGCTCTTACCTCTATCCTCGTCCTCTTTAAAACGCTTGGAGTTGGCGTCCTGTAGGGAGCCCTTACCTCTATCCTCGTCCTCTTTAACACGCTTGGAGTTGGCTTCCTGTAGGGAGCCCTTACCCCTATCCTCGTCCTCTTTAACACGCTTGGAGGTGGCGTCCTGTAGAGAGCCTTACCTCTATCCTCGTCCTCTTTAACACGTTTGGAGGTGGCGTCTTGTAGGGAGCCCTTACCTCTATCCTCGACCTCTTTAACACGCTTGGAGTTGGCGTCCTGTAGGGAGCCCTTACCCCTATCCTCGCCCTCTTTAACACGCTTGGAGGTGGCGTCCTGTAGGGAGCCCTTACCTCTATCCTCGTCCTCTTTAACACGCTTGGAGTTGGCGTCCTGTAGGGAGCCCTTACCTCTATCCTCGTCCTCTTTAACACGCTTGGAGATGGCGTCCTGTAGGGAGCCCTTACCTCTATCCTCGTCCTCTTTAACACGTTTGGAGTTGGCGTCCTGTAGGGAGCCCTTACCTCTATCCTCGTCCTATTTAACACGCTTGGAGGTGGCGTCCTGTAGAGAGCCTTACCTCTATCCTCGTCCTCTTTAACACGTTTGGAGGTGGCGTCTTGTAGGGAGCACTTACCTCTATCCACGACCTCTTTAACACGCTTGGAGTTGGCGTCCTGTAGGGAGCCCTTACCTCTATCCTCGTCCTCTTTAACACGCTTGGAGTTGGCGTCCTGTAGAGAGCTCTTACCCCTATCCTCGCCCTCTTTAACACGCTTGGAGGTGGCGTCCTGTAGGGAGCCCTTACCTCTATCCTCGTCCTCTTTAACACGTTTGGAGTTGGCGTCCTGTAGGGAGCCCTTACCTCTATCCTCGTCCTCTTTAACACGCTTGGAGATGGCGTCCTGTAGGGAGCCCTTACCTCTATCCTCGTCCTCTTTAACACGCTTGGAGTTGGCGTCCTGTAGGAAGCCCTTACCTCTATCCTCGTCCTCTTTAACACGCTTGGAGTTGGCGTCCTGTAGGGAGCCCTTACCTCTATCCTCGTCCTCTTTAACACGTTTGGAGGTGGCGTCCTGTAGGGAGCCCTTACCCCTATCCTCGTCCTCTTTAACACGTTTGGAGGTGGCGTCCTGTAGGGAGCCCTTACCCCTATCCTCGTCCTCTTTAACACGCTTGGAGTTGGCGTCCTGTAGGGAGCCCTTACCCCTATCCTCGTCCTCTTTAACACGTTTGGAGGTGGCGTCCTGTAGGGAGCCCTTACCTCTATCCTCGTCCTCTTTAACACGCTTGGAGTTGGCGTCCTGTAGGGAGCCCTTACCTCTATCCTCGTCCTCTTTAAAACGCTTGGAGTTGGCGTCCTGTAGGGAGCCCTTACCTCTATCCTCGTCCTCTTTAACACGTTTGGAGGTGGCGTCCTGTAGGAGCCCTTACCTCTATCCTCGTCCTCTTGAAAACGCTTGGAGATGGCGCCCTGTAGGGAGCCGTTACCCCTATCCTCGTCCTCTTTAACACGCTTGCAGTTGGCGTCCTGTAGGGAGCCCTTACCTCTATCCTCGTCCTCTTTAACACGCTTGGAGGTGGCGTCCTGTAGGGAGCCCTTACCCCTATCCTCGTCCTCTTTAACACGCTTGGAGATGGCGCCCTGTAGGGAGCCCTTACCTCTATCCTCGTCCTCTTTAAAACGCTTGGAGTTGGCGTCCTGTAGGGAGCCCTTATCTCTATCCTCGTCCTCTTTAACACGCTTGGAGTTGGCGTCCTGTAGGGAGCCCTTACCTCTATGCTCGTCCTCTTTAACACGTTTGGAGATGGCGCCCTGTAGGGAGCCCTTACCCCTATCCTCGTCCTCTTTAACACGCTTGGAGTTGGCGTCCTGTAGGGAGCCCTTACCTCTATCCTCGTCCTCTTTAAAACGCTTGGAGTTGGCGTCCTGTAGAGAGCTCTTATCTCTATCCTCGTCCTCTTTACAACGCTTGGAGTTGGCGTCCTGTAGAGAGCCTTACCTCTATCCTCGTCCTCTTTAACACGCTTGGAGTTGGCGTCCTGTAGGGAGCCCCTGGAGATGGCGTCCTGTAGGGAGCCCTTACCTCTATCCTCGTCCTCTTTAACACGCTTGGAGTTGGCGTCCTGTAGAGAGCCTTACCTCTATCCTCGTCCTCTTTAACACGCTTGGAGTTGGCTTCCTGTAGGGAGCTCTTATCCCTATCCTCGTCCTCTTTAACACGCTTGGAGTTGGCGTCCTGTAGGGAGCCCTTACCTCTATTCTCGTCCTCTTTAACACGCTTGGACTTGGCGGCCTGTAGAGAGCCCTTACCTCTATCCTCGTCCTTTTTAACACGCTTGGAGGTGGCGTCTTGTAGGGAGCCCTTACCTCTATCCTCGACCTCTTTAACACGCTTGGAGTTGGCGTCCTGTAGGGAGCCCTTACCTCTATCCTCGTCCTCTTTAACACGCTTGGAGTTGGCGTCCTGTAGGGAGCCCTTACCTCTATCCTCGTCCTCTTTAACACGCTTGGAGTTGGCGTCCTGTATGGAGCTCTTATCCCTATCCTCGTCCTCTTTAAAACGCTTGGAGTTGTCGTCCTGTAGGGGGCCCTTACCCCTGTCCTCGTCCTCAGTAACACGTTTGGAGTTGGCGTCCTTTAGAGAGCCCTTACCTCTATCCTCGTCCTCTTTAACACGCTTGGAGTTGGCGTCCTGTACGGAGCTCTTACCTCTATCCTCGTCCTCTTGAAAACGCTTGGAGTTGGCGTCCTGTAGGGAGCCCTTACCCCTGTTCTCGTCCTCATTAACACGTTTGGAGTTGGCGTCCTGTAGGGAGCCCTTACCTCTATCCTCGTCCTCTTTAACACGCTTGGAGTTGGCGTCCTGTAGGGAGCCCTTACCTCTATCCTCGTCCTCTTTAACACGCTTGGAGTTGGCGTCCTGTAGGGAGCCCTTACCTCTATCCTCGTCCTCTTTAACACGCTTGGAGTTGGCGTCCTGTAGGGAGCCCTTACCTCTATCCTCGTCCTCTTTAACACGCTTGGAGTTGGCGTCTGTAGGGAGCCCTTACCCTATCCTCGTCCTCTTTAACACGCTTGGAGTTGGCGTCCTGTAGGAGCCTTACCCTATCCTCGTCCTCATTAACACGTTTGGAGTTGGCGTCCTGTAGGGAGCCCTTACTTCTATCCTCGTCCTCTTTAACACGCTTGGAGTTGGCGTCCTGTAGAGAGCCCTTACCTCTATCCTCGTCCTCATTAACACGTTTGGAGTTGGCGTCCTGTAGGGAGCCCTTACCTCTATCCTCGTCCTCTTTAACACGCTTGGAGTTGGCGTCCTGTACGGAGCTCTTACCTCTATCCTCGTCCTCTTTAAAACGCTTGGAGTTGGCGTCCTGTAGGGAGCCCTTACCTCTATCCTCGTCCTCTTTAACACGCTTGGAGTTGGCTTCCTGTAGGGAGCCCTTACCCCTATCCTCGTCCTCTTTAACACGCTTGGAGGTGGCGTCCTGTAGAGAGCCTTACCTCTATCCTCGTCCTCTTTAACACGTTTGGAGGTGGCGTCTTGTAGGGAGCCCTTACCTCTATCCTCGACCTCTTTAACACGCTTGGAGTTGGCGTCCTGTAGGGAGCCCTTACCCCTATCCTCGCCCTCTTTAACACGCTTGGAGGTGGCGTCCTGTAGGGAGCCCTTACCTCTATCCTCGTCCTCTTTAACACGCTTGGAGTTGGCGTCCTGTAGGGAGCCCTTACCTCTATCCTCGTCCTCTTTAACACGCTTGGAGATGGCGTCCTGTAGGGAGCCCTTACCTCTATCCTCGTCCTCTTTAACACGTTTGGAGTTGGCGTCCTGTAGGGAGCCCTTACCTCTATCCTCGTCCTATTTAACACGCTTGGAGGTGGCGTCCTGTAGAGAGCCTTACCTCTATCCTCGTCCTCTTTAACACGTTTGGAGGTGGCGTCTTGTAGGGAGCACTTACCTCTATCCACGACCTCTTTAACACGCTTGGAGTTGGCGTCCTGTAGGGAGCCCTTACCTCTATCCTCGTCCTCTTTAACACGCTTGGAGTTGGCGTCCTGTAGAGAGCTCTTACCCCTATCCTCGCCCTCTTTAACACGCTTGGAGGTGGCGTCCTGTAGGGAGCCCTTACCTCTATCCTCGTCCTCTTTAACACGTTTGGAGTTGGCGTCCTGTAGGGAGCCCTTACCTCTATCCTCGTCCTCTTTAACACGCTTGGAGATGGCGTCCTGTAGGGAGCCCTTACCTCTATCCTCGTCCTCTTTAACACGCTTGGAGTTGGCGTCCTGTAGGGAGCCCTTACCTCTATCCTCGTCCTCTTTAACACGCTTGGAGTTGGCGTCCTGTAGGGAGCCCTTACCTCTATCCTCGTCCTCTTTAACACGCTTGGAGGTGGCGTCCTGTAGGGAGCCCTTACCCCTATCCTCGTCCTCTTTAACACGCTTGGAGGTGGCGTCCTGTAGGGAGCCCTTACCCCTATCCTCGCCCTCTTTAACACGCTTGGAGTTGGCGTCCTGTAGGGAGCCCTTACCCCTATCCTCGTCCTCTTTAACACGTTTGGAGGTGGCGTCCTGTAGGGAGCCCTTACCCCTATCCTCGTCCTCTTTAACACGCTTGGAGTTGGCGTCCTGTAGGGAGCCCTTACCTCTATCCTCGTCCTCTTTAAAACGCTTGGAGTTGGCGTCCTGTAGGGAGCCCTTACCTCTATCCTCGTCCTCTTTAACACGTTTGGAGGTGGCGTCCTGTAGGGAGCCCTTACCTCTATCCTCGTCCTCTTGAAAACGCTTGGAGATGGCGCCCTGTAGGGAGCCGTTACCCCTATCCTCGTCCTCTTTAACACGCTTGCAGTTGGCGTCCTGTAGGGAGCCCTTACCTCTATCCTCGTCCTCTTTAACACGCTTGGAGGTGGCGTCCTGTAGGGAGCCCTTACCCCTATCCTCGTCCTCTTTAACACGCTTGGAGATGGCGCCCTGTAGGGAGCCCTTACCTCTATCCTCGTCCTCTTTAAAACGCTTGGAGTTGGCGTCCTGTAGGGAGCCCTTATCTCTATCCTCGTCCTCTTTAACACGCTTGGAGTTGGCGTCCTGTAGGGAGCCCTTACCTCTATGCTCGTCCTCTTTAACACGTTTGGAGATGGCGCCCTGTAGGGAGCCCTTACCCCTATCCTCGTCCTCTTTAACACGCTTGGAGTTGGCGTCCTGTAGGGAGCCCTTACCTCTATCCTCGTCCTCTTTAAAACGCTTGGAGTTGGCGTCCTGTAGAGAGCTCTTATCTCTATCCTCGTCCTCTTTACAACGCTTGGGAGTTGGCGTCCTGTAGAGAGCCTTACCTCTATCCTCGTCCTCTTTAACACGCTTGGAGTTGGCGTCCTGTAGGGAGCCCCTGGAGATGGCGTCCTGTAGGGAGCCCTTACCTCTATCCTCGTCCTCTTTAACACGCTTGGAGTTGGCGTCCTGTAGAGAGCCTTACCTCTATCCTCGTCCTCTTTAACACGCTTGGAGTTGGCTTCCTGTAGGGAGCTCTTATCCCTATCCTCGTCCTCTTTAACACGCTTGGAGTTGGCGTCCTGTAGGGAGCCCTTACCTCTATTCTCGTCCTCTTTAACACGCTTGGACTTGGCGGCCTGTAGAGAGCCCTTACCTCTATCCTCGTCCTTTTTAACACGCTTGGAGGTGGCGTCTTGTAGGGAGCCCTTACCTCTATCCTCGACCTCTTTAACACGCTTGGAGTTGGCGTCCTGTAGGGAGCCCTTACCTCTACCCTCGTCCTCTTTAACACGCTTGGAGTTGGCGTCTTGTAGGGA
>JAWQFJ010023878.1:0-17191 GCA_034096865.1 Theodoxus fluviatilis | reverse complement strand
CCAGATATTTGCTTTCATACAACCGGACTTTTATACATCCGATTTTCATACAACCGGAAAATTCTAAGTAATAACAAAGAGTAGCTTCTGCCGGGACTCTGCCTGCCCCTTTCATACATCCAGACTTTCATACATCCGGTGTTTTATACAGCCGGTCTATACTGCATATATATATATATATATATATATATATATATATATCCTCAAAGGAGGTATCTCAGTGTGTATTCGCTTTTGCTGTGAGGACATTAGAATATATGCAGGTTAGTGAGCTTCTCTTTTTCAAAGCATCCTTCAGCATGAATTGCTTGCTCAAAGAATGCAATGCTCCCAACGTCTGCAATAATCATGTACCATGTATTCTGAATGTATGCCGTGCCGATTTGTAACACATTGATTGCAGTTCCAAAGCCCTCATCCTCACTCCCCACTCCCACCTTTCCCTCCCTCCCTTTCCCACACCGATAACTTCATTGACTGCTTGGAACTGCTCCTTGTTGAGCTGCGAGTAACAAACACTCCGTGGAAGCGAATATTCAAAAAAGAGTTGACAGCTAGCGCAGTTCATAGCAGGCTTTACCCGGACTCACGACAGAAACCGGACTTGCACAGTCATCATGCCATGTCAAAGATCAACGAAACCACAGAACAGGTTCAAGTTAGCAAGTCAGTCATAATGACGTACATTATACGTTGACATGAATGTCCCTTCCGAACACAATTTCAAGGACGAAAGCAACAACAGTGATGACAATGACAATGACGACATTTCAGTTACAATAACAGTGTCAATTAAAAAAGACAACCACTTTTCTACACTGAAAAACTGAACAACGAAAGAAAATATCCTTCGGGTACAACAGCGAATTTTTATTCATTGTCTGGATGTTGTGGAAACGTTCCTTCAATACGGTCATTTATCAAAACTTCAATTGGTCTTTGTCTAACGCCATGCAGGCATCTCAGAGACGGTGACGTTGACAGCAGCAATCTTGTCATCTAAGATCCATGCCGAACATTCGTACAATCCTTGGGCCTGCTGCCAATTCTCCAAATGAGAACCACGCAGTTAGAGAGGGCGAGGGCAGCAACAAAATGAGTACCTTATCAAAGTCCTGCATCTGATCCAGATTGTCACCATCCGCGTATTTCTTCAGTTTCAGGCTCTCAGTGCCCTCACCATAGGCAGTGCATTCCACTCCTGACATTGATTGCTGCAGATGCTGAAACAGCGAGCGTAGAAAGAAAGGTACAGCACACCGATCTCTTCGGACTAAGTATTCCAAAGCAACATGAATTGACGTCTATGAGAAGATATGTGGTGCTGACTCCTGATCTGAAGACAGGAAAAACCTCAGACTGTCAAGAATTGACGGATTTTATTTTAAAAGTTTGAAGACAAGGTGAAAATGCGAGCAGATGGACGGACAGGTAAACATAAGAGCAAGACAAGAACGACAGGCTAGTAAAATGGCAGAGTTATTGTAACAAGCATAGGCCATAAAACATTTTAAATACACTGCTCAAATTAAGGACCACATTAGGTTTGTGTATCATTTAAGTAGATGACAGTGAAATAAGATGCACCGTTGTCTGGAAAATGCCTAATCGCAATCCGTCAGATACCTACAACAGCAATACGAATCTTATAAAAGTTGTAACTCTGTCTCCTTCAAGCTTGCTTCTCTGGGCAGCGAGGAAAATGTAAGAATTATCGAAAGATTGGGGGCGCATTTCGATAAGTGTCAAAATTAAACGTCAACAAAGCTGTAATACACGTGCAACATTTCATTATTATATTTAGCTGGTCTGTAACACATTTGAGAAATGATGATTCTTTCAACGATTCTTTATACTTCCCTATGGATCAGATGCGCATTGCTCATGCGAGATTGACCTGAGTGGTGGAGGGCACTGTAAGTGTAACAAAGTCAGGAGGACTAGGGCCAGACTGGGAGGCAGGTTGGAAATCCAGGATGAGGAACGCTCCATAGGCCATGATAATCTGTCCCACGCCCATTTGCTGACTGCCCACCCTCAAAGAACCAAAGGCCTGCCCTGTCCCAAAGGACACCCGAAACAACTGCAGGGCAAGTGTCATTGGACTCAGACCAGAATACAGCGTACAACCGGAGCCACTCGATGCCACCTCATCAGCTTGAACCCCTGCTTGCAGGGTTCTCAGGGTCTATTCCAGCAGCTCAGCCAGTGGCGGCCTTATGACCCTTCCTAACCGGGCGAACACTCCGCTTACAAACCAGGTTTGAAGTGTACGTAGTGAACCCATGATATGCTCTGGATTACTGACACACATACAAAGAAACCGTAACTAAATAACAATATTACTATCTCAAATCACCATGTAAAATACATCAATAGTTCATTTAAATTGCTATATTATTCGAATTGAGATGGGAGTTGAAGTCGAATCCAGTCGAAAGTCGGCCTACAGAATTAAACGATTCTATGCAGCTTCTCATGTAACTGTATGGTTCGGGCAGACAACTCCCGGCAGGCGATCTGTTCGAACTCTTCGGACAAGTTCGGGAGCGGAGTGGTCGCCCTGGTAAGGACGGCCATTAGATTGAACCAGATTTACAATCTGAAGATTGTCTTCCAGTCTTCTTGTCTTGAAAGTTTGGCTGCGAAAAGATAGAAACACAATTGTTGATGGATCACACCTAACTTTCTTCGACATAATACATTGAAATTTTTATAATATATGTACTTCGTGACATTGATCGATCGCCAGACAGACATGCTGAGCAATCATTCTGCCAGTTCTGTACGTTCAGCATGTCAGACTGTAACACTGGCGGTCTGGAGATCAAACCGTCGGTTTTTGCACTCTTATATCTTATTTGAATGAACAAACAGTTACAACAGAACCATGACAAAAGTAACGTAAGTGAATTAAGAATGAGTGAGCAAGCACGCAAAAGGTGTCAAACAAATTTTTTCAGCGTGTAAACAATCAAATTCATGTACTTATAAACGAATCAACGGAAAGGCAATTATAAACACAAATATCAAGCACATGTAGGCCTACGATGCAAGCAAGTCAAGGAACTGAAATAAGCAAACAAATAAATGCCTTGATTATGGAACTAAAAGAAAACACATCTACAATATGTATAACTGCAGCAGGACTCTGGTCCCTTTGCAATTCCTCGTTTCCCCGAATATTACGGGTGGTATTTTGAGGGATTTGTACTTTTCCACTACTTTTATCCTTTTCATTTTACTTATTTCAACAGGAACGTAGATAAATTGCAAATAGATTACCTGATACGTCATCTCCTCCATGCCTTCTGCAAAAGACCTGTTCATCAGTCGAAAAGGTCCAAAGCCTTCCCACGCTAGAATGCCTATGCGTCTTGCTGAAACAAAGGAGTGCACACTCGTTGTGCGGGCAAATTCCGGATACAGAGATGAAACTCTACAAGGGATTAACAGGAAAGAATGTCGAGCCTCTGGTGGAGACCGAACCTGCGACCTCCAGGCGAACATTCACTTTGACCGATCAATGCAAAGTCGGAACAACAACTCTAATCTAGAGAGATACGATGTATGTAGCAACAGAAGAATACGCCACCAGCATACGCATACTTATCAAAGTCTGCCTATGCTTCTTTGCGTGGCGTGGAATACAGTTCATTGGGGAGGAATTCTTTGATTCGATTGATTAACAAATAATAAAACAAACAGACACACACGCGCGCGCAGGGAGAGAGGGAGAGAAGGAGGGAGGAAGGGAGGGAGGGAGGAAAGGAGAGAGAGAGAGAGGGGGGGGAGGGAGAGATAGAGGGATGGAGGGAGGGAGAGAGAGAGAGAGCGGGGGGGGGGGGGCACCACTGCGATGAAAATTTTCGATTTTTAAAAAGTATTCCCTAGCCGCCACAGAGCTCTTTAGCTGGCTTTAAGCAGTGAACTTGGATGCGGTAGTAGTTTACCATAAGAAACAATGTAGCCGCCACTCTCCTTGGGCTGAACATGTGTGAAGTCATGACCGTCATTGTTCCACCTGTTCGTCGGTCAAGGGCACGGCTTGACCTCACGTTTCCTTTGCCTGAATCTAGGGAGGTGAAGGTCGTGGGATACAGGTAGGGCATTTCTTGCGGCGTCTGAAGCTGCACGTGTACGATTTCTTTTCCATCATACGTCACGAGTCCATGAGGATCCATCCGTAATCCAACTTTTCGTATGACTTCCTGCAGATGAAATCAATTTTAAAATACTTTTGAAGATTTTAGGAAACAGTTTAGGAAATAGATATCTATGCATAAGTTCAATGTTGGTCAAACCTATACCTGCATACATAATAAACATCTCATTTTCTGCTCGAAAAATAAACTGTTTCATTTCCTTCTAATTGGATGAGTGGATGGATGAATAAGGTTTTGCGGCGTACGGACGAACGGGTAGACTTACCTCCACAATGCCCATTCCTGGCATGAGATTGAAGTGTAGTGTCCTCATAGATCTTCTTTGCACGAGTTGAAGCTCCACAAAACTATTGGAGGCATTCTTGCCGAGAGTCAAAGACACTCGACCCGTCCTTTGCATCTCGTCATATACTTCGTCGTACTCACAGGCGTCGCTTTCTGAAACGGGACAGTCACGTCCGACTGAAGGAACCGAAGGAAGGTTTGTCTCATTTACAACTCTTTGCATGAAATGATATAATATCACTTGCATTGCATCGCTGTAGTATTACGGCTGATGACTATGTGTCTAAGGAAAACGTACACTCACGGTACCGAGCGCGCTGTAAAACATTTTATCATGATAACTCACAATTAGAAGACTATCAGTAGGAAGCGGTCGGTGAAAAAATGAAGGATAATTGTGTAATGATTACAAACGATTAAGAAAAACTTGAGGCTATGAAGCCAAGTAATTCACTTCCAACCCAACTGACCTAGTCCTTGTCATTTCCCCTCGGGAAAAGTCATTTGAACTAGCCAGAGAGTGTCGAGAAGGTGCTGGTCAGCGACGATAAAAGTCAACCAGTTAGGCAGGCAGGTATTTCGACAGCCAGGCAGGCAGGCAGGCTGACAGGCGGAAAAAAGGAAGGCAGGCAGGCAGACAGATGGACAGAAAACAGGCAGGCAGGCAGGCAAGCATAAAGGCAGGCAGGCAGGCAAGCAGACAGGCAGGCAGGCGGGCGGTCAGGCAGACAGGCAGGCAGGCAGGCGGGTGGGTTGAGCGGGCGGGCAGGCAGACAGGCAGGCAGGCAGGCATGCAGGCGGGCGGGCGGGCAGGCAGGCAGGCAGGCAAGCATGCAGGCAGGCTGGTAGACAGACAGACAGAAGGAAGGAAGGAAGGAAGGAAAGAAGAAAGGAAGGAGGGACGGAGGGAGGGAGGAAAGGAGGGAGGGAGGAAGGAGGGAGGGAGGGAAGGAGGGAGGGAGGAAGGAGGGAGGGAGGGAAGGAAGGAAGGAGAGAGGGAGGGAAGGAAGGAAGGAAGGAAGGAAGGCAGGCAGGCGGGCGGGCGGGCGGGAGGGCAGGCAGGCGGACCTTGCACGGGTGTCCCTGAACATCACTTGTCAGAGTGGGGCAGAGGCAGTGTGTGTGGCCGCACCCGCCAACATGGCCGATTTTCTAAACGTGGCTGATTTTCTAAACGTGGCCGTTTTTTCTAAACGTGGCCGATCATCTAAACGTGGTCGATTTTCTAAACGCGTTTTCACTATCAGTGCACTGCGTCTGACTAATTACCACAGTAAACTTAACCTGGGACCCGTGATAGAGCAAGTCTCGTCAAGGCCAGCCGGCTATGCACGAGCGAACAGCGCAAGAATAGCACACGGGGAAAAAAATCGCAGCCAGGCGCCAAATCTCATTGATATTATTTAGGGCAGGTGGGCGGCGCTTGGCGATTATATGTGACCAGCCACGACAAAACCAGTGCTCATTCTGAACACAGAGATGTAGTATCTCTGACACAGGTTGGTCACGTTACTTCGAATCCACATTCCAATGATTCTACCAACCAAAATTCAACATGATCAGAAGACCATTGAGAGTAAAAAGAGGCGATTCTATTTCACTCCAATTATTTATCCCGATAGATAAACACAAATTTGGTGTTCTAATAAAACTAATCTAAGAGATTTTCAGGAAATCATTTGAGAACTACTTTTAGCGCGAACGTGTCTATAAGGTTGCAAACTGCCTTGAGCACGTGCGATTGTGTATATACAGTAGTCACCGCTTATTAAAAACACATTGGGACCGAACAAAAGTGTTTTTAATAAGCGGCGTTTTTATTAACCGGCACTTCCCGCTTCACCAAGCCGTTGCGTTTCTTCCACCTGTTAAACCACCCATTTGTAGCTTTGAATTCGGAGCGACCAAGCTGGGAAGCAATCTGTTCCGCCTTCTGACACAGGATTGGGCCGTTTACAGGTGTGTTGCGCGCTTGGATAGAGTCGAACCACCGCTTTAAGCCATCTTCTGTCTCTTTATCCTTCCCGCAGCGCCGACGCTTCCTTTGGCCTTGACTGGAGCCCTCTGCGATATCAGCCCTAAGTTCATCTTCTTTTTTCAGTGTCTGGCACAGAAATGATGCCGACACACCCAAAATGTCAGCACCCTCCCTCAAACTTTTAGAATTTAGCTCTCGGTAGCGATCAAGCAAGTCCACTTTGTCTTTGGGTGTCATTTCTGTTCTTTTTCTTTTCTTTGGAGCTGAAGTTAAAGCCATTTTCTGATTCACTGCTTATCCAGCGAGACTAGACAGTGTTGAATTGACATCTGACGGTTTGCTGACAAGGGTGTAATCACTGTTCACACAAACGCTGAAGCGTCTTTAGTTGTCATCTAACGGTTTGCTGACAAGAATTCACAACCAGAGATCGACTCTGACCCTCCGAACAGCGAGAAAAAGAACAGAAAGTGTTTTTATTAAACGGCGCCTGTATATTTAATAACCGGCGCAATTTTACATATGTTATATAGTGGTAAATCCGGACCGGACCAACTGTGTGTAAAATACGGCTGTTTTTATTAACCGCGTGTTTTATAGGCGGCGACTACTGTAGTAATACACGCGATCTTTGGACCTACTATAAACGCAGCGAAAAGGATTCCTATGGCTCCGAGCTGGTTTCGTGAATCTATGGTTATACTCTCGCAAGTAAATGCTTTCTGGCCGGAACCTGTGGTCTAACTGTGATTTAACCTACATTCCGTCTGTGTCTGTGTTGTGTTGTGTTGTGTCGAGTGGAAGTTTCTTCTGTAGGAATCCGTCCGATTCCGAAGTTCGATATTATCGGATAGCTCAGAAGCAGTTTTTCTAAGTTTAATCCTTCTAAGCATACATTAAATTAATGATTCCTCATCAGCAAAAGCACTCAGTGGGTTTCTGTGTGTATCGAAGATTATGCAGACGGGATTGGTTGCCTTACTCGCTCAATGAAGTATAAATATTGCTGTTGTATTCAAAGTCCTTATAATTAGTAGAGTTCACAATATTACACTCTTGTGATTCGAATTTTACCGCATACAAGTTTTACATTCATGGGAAATCGATGTTTAGAAAATGAACTGACGGAAAAATGGCTGCCAGTATGGAGTGTATCACAACAAGCGGAGGAATACACTCACGATGTGATATGGCATTCAGCGTGGCTGTTCAGAACGGTGGTATGCATGTTATGGAAGAATTTAGGCTATCACGTGACCAACCTGTTGCTGAGACTATATTCACTAGTCTCAGCCACGCTGAATGAACCAGTGCTAAGTCGCGAGGCACTATTTTGCGCTACGACTGAAAAAAGGCAGGGAGGGTCAATCTGGGTGATTTTCACTTTTTCATAAAAATAGATTCTACATGGTTGAAACTATCATGCTAGCAAAGGAAACATTTTGAAGAATTTTATTTTGATGGTAAAATAAAGACTTTTGTGTTATGTATTGTTTCAAAAGCTCCCTGTAATTAGCGTTAATTGTCTCATTTTCGCCGCAATAAACACACCTAAACCCTTGCAGAACCCCTTCATGTTATATACCGTTAGAAAGGCCGCTCTCTCGGCGTTTCTGCTCTGTGGATGTCAAATAAAAATAAGGTCAGCTATTTTTGGAAACGGAGTTTGAAATACCGTTGCTAAGGTGTTTAATGTCTGAAGAAGGTAAATCTTCTGAGTCCGTTTTTTCAAAATGACCGCTGCTTCAGTACCCAACTTGAAATGCCTGTAACTCCTATTCTAATTAACTCACACTGTTCATTCTTATATCAAAACAAACAGAAATGAATGCAGAATTCAAAATTATTAAAACCCTATTTTGTTCAAGAATCCACTTAGCACTGGTTTTGTCGTGGCTGGTCACATATAGTATTCACTTGAACACGTGACCGGTGACGTCACAACTTCTTGAATAAAAAATGCCCTGTATGCTTTATGATATTTTTTGAGTGTGGTGTTAAATCATGTACAAGAAAACGTCCGCGAACCGATCGTCAACATCAAGCATTTTCTCAACGTTTCGTAGCCACCACTGCAACAGATTGACGGGGAATACCCTAGGCTGCCAACCAAAGCCAAAATCCACTGCTTCTTCTCTGTGGCAAATTGCATTGAGTCTAGAATAAGGGTTGCTAGGGAAAAGGGGGGAATAATGTATGTAAACTTAAAACGCGTTTTTCTCGAAAAGCGTATTTTTAGGGTGTCGATCTTCAAAGTCATGTGAAATCGTGTAGGGTAGTCATATGTTCATGATTATTGCACCATTGAGAAACATTTTGAAAACATACAGATATCAAATTGTTCAAAATGCAACGAGTGACTCATTTTGTGATGGAGGGTCACATATGGTACTGACTATGCACTATTCCCAAGGCGTAGACCACTTCTCATTAATTTTGTTGATTTACTTCAACAGGTAATTGCTTCTCATTTCAGGCAGTTAATTAAATCTTACGCTTCGGTTCTTATCAGCATGCACACAAAACAGCCTTTGATGCGTTCTCGTCACGCGTGTGTGAGAACTGCGTCGCAAATGTTGCTTCATGTCGACACACCGCTCAGTGCCCAAGTAGGCCTACTTGCATGTGCAAAAATACGAATGAAATGGTGCTGCAAGAATCGACCCGGGGGTTTGGGGATACAGAGTCATCCATGCACACGTTCCCCCTGTGGGTTGGGGGTCAGAATAGACCCACCGCGTCTCCCTACGCGATTCGTAAGAGGTGAATAAATAGGGACACCGTGACTTGATTTGCGCATGTATTCTAGTGATTCTCGTTCATAATGGTCTTACATAGCCTACAGAGGCTGATAGGTCGTAAAACTCCGTCCGTCCGTCCGTCCGTCCGTCCGTCCGTCCGTCCGTCCGTCCGTCCGTCCGTCCGTCCGACCGTCCGTCCGTCCGTCCGTCCATGCGCGAGTTGTCCCTCGTCAAGAAAACGCTTTTGTCACTATGGCGCCCACATTGTGCAGGGAATCCGACACAGCCAGACACAAGACCGTTGACACGTGGTCAAACAAAGAGGTGAAGGGCCGGTGTCAGACTATAATTCTTGAACAACAAGACGAGGGTGACCAATGAAGTCTGGCGGTACTTCGTAGTCTAGGTCTCACTAGGCCCGAAGAAGGAGCTTGGTTCCGAAAGCTTGCCTTGACTATGAAGTACCGCCAGACTTCTTTGGTCACACTCCTCTTTTTGTTCATTGACACGTGGGACACGGTGAAGTGCAAGTCTTGCTCCCTTCAAGTGCTAGGTGCGACCCTCTCCATCTGAACTGGATATCTCACTGGGACCTACGTCTGACTGACCATGCGTTTTCAGTCACTAAAGCACGTCAACTTCTCGAGAGCTTAACACGTCCTCTGATCGTTTGAGAGAGGCCAGCCCATGCCAGAGAGACCTATTGGGTGGCAGTGTAGATTTATTAAGATAACGTCTGCAAAATGTCACGATAAAACTTATTTCCGTATATGTATTTTTTTTAAAAGACTAAAATGAGTAGTTCACAGGTGAAAGTGCATGCATATCAAGTTAAACGACAAGTCTAGCAGATACCGTACTTTTTCAAATCGAAAGCATGCTTTATTAAGATGCTTCACACGGCATATCGCAGGATTTTGCATACGGGCACTGCTGAATTCAGTCAAGGACAACGAAATGTTCTTACTTAGAAGTGGGAGAAATCATATCGTGCTCTGATACTGACGTAGATCTATGACCATTAATTATCTTCTCCATGCTAGGTCACTGGCCAAAACTTCAATCCTTCAGAGCTGTCCTACCAGCGTAATTGGCAGTGTGATCTGGTTTGATCTCAATTGACAGTGTATACCCAGTGTTAGTAGCAGCACAGTTTATTTCATCTTCTTTGCCATTTTTCTTTTCTTTTGAAGCATGTTATTTACAGTTCTTAATGTCTTTCCAGTGTCTTTTTCTTAAAGAAGGCTCAGCAGCCCTTGCCTGCTCCGCTTCATGTTTTTGGGGGACTGTATTGAGGTTGTTCAGATAATTGTTGTTATTATTTCTAGAAGTCAGCTGAGTAAAATCCAAAATACGATATCCTGGCTGTACCTAGTAATTTTTTTCTTACAATTTACAATACTGTAACTCCATGTAGGTTTCAGGCTGTTTTCCCTAAACACTGTGGGTGAGTTATACCGAATTAATTCATGCCGGGCCACATTTGTATATCAATGCAAAAATCGGCTACAGAACAATGTAAACACAGTCGATCTAAACGCGCTGCCGCATGTACGTAGGCCGAACGCTCATCTGTCACGTGACCAAAGGGCATTTATCTGCTCTTTACCATTGAAGTGTTATAAGCCAGTTAATTCCCATTTGACCACATGTCGAAGAAATGCGCCTTCAGGGCTGTGCTAGGCAGGGCTGAAGGTTTACAAAAATGTCCAGGGCTGGGGCGTCATGTCAAAAACAACGTCCAGGGCTGTAAGGGTTAAGCGGTGAATTAGCAATGTCTGTTGACTGTCAATAGCTTTTTCATTCTGAATGACTATGACCATCAGTCGTTCTCAGTCATGGTTCCAAGGTCTTGGAACAGCATCTCTGAACCACTGAAGATGTCTTATAACTTCACTAATTTCTAAAAAATGTAATGTATGAAAAATTTAAACACTTAAATGCCTGTATGCGTGAATGTTTGCACATACTAAGAACAGGTGCGCACAAACAGAATGTATTCCTTTTGCTTAATTGGTCTCTCAGATTTCGGCTACATGTATAAACACTGTTTTTACTACTGCAATACGCTGAAAATAACTAGGGCCTATGACAAAACAGATACTCTATGATGAACTTTATGGGCATGCCGCATTGCTCCGGTCGAAGTCGGATGCAGGTTTATATTTGGATTGCTTCGAAGTATTGGTGCGCAGGCGAGACAGAAGCAGTGTTATATAAGCTGCAAAATGCGTTGGAGGATTTGGAGGAGACGCATATTGTCCTGCTGCAACAAGATACCTCCCGGTGGCACATTTGTAATGTCTCTGGCCGGCTGTGCAAGTGCTACTGGCGCAGGCGTCGAAAGCACAAAGACCACAGCATTCCAGTTGACCAATGATAATATAAAGTAACTGGGCTTCTTTTTCTATGATATAACTGTTTGATCTTTCCTTTCAGTGAAGGCCGAAATGTGTAGCGAAAAACGACCAACCACGTTCAAAAATTGCTTCTAAAAGACAAACAGGATAAAATACGCGGACAAAACAAGTTTTAAACCTTTCAACTCCGACAGCCGAGGTCAAATACCACTCAGGTTATTTCAGATCTGGTTCAACTGAACAGCAGAACTGAGTGAAGGAGTACATTTCAACTCATTCTCAGACGACGGCTTTTTTGTGCTACGAACGTGCCTTTTGCTTGTTAAAATGATCAATCAACTTAATCTAAAAGTTGGCCACAGTGCTTCAATGTTAAATGGCACCTGCAAAGTGAGAAAATTACCCTCAAAATGTAAACAAGAACTCATACAAGACTCATTTAGAATTGGCAACATGGCGTCGAACGCGGTGCGAGCAAGGCGGAAGTTGCTGGCAGAGTTGTTCTCCTTGGGGTTTTCACACACTTTCGTCCTTTGACTGGTTCCTTCACACAGAAATGTGTGTGAAGTTCTCACACACCTCGACGATTGAAATCAACAAATGGGGTCTTGCTTGGAAATTGATTTTGTCGCCGTTTCCTGATACGAGGATACTAAATACGATGAAAAAAAGGGGTCCCAGATTAGGAACCCACAATTTTTTGGGAACCCATTTTCCATAACTTTGGTAGAAACATCAACCCACTTTTCGAGATTTACAAGCACACACACACACACACACACACACACACACACACACACACACACACACACACACACACAGAGACACACACACACACACACACCAACTGAATCCGAGAAACTTAAGCTGTATCCAATACATACATCCACGCCCTCAGGTGGAAATTTGTCCGTCACGTTTGGAATCAATGAGTATTTACATGGAAACCGACCAGAAACTCACCATTCAATTGGATTTATCATGGTGGAAGCTGTCGTCAATTCTAAATTAAATAAATATTACAAACTTACCGTTCTAGCTGATTTTGACGTAATGGATGAAAATGAATGCAAAAGGGCATACGAGTCTCACAAGCTCATACGTTTCTAGTAGTTCTGTAAAATGTATTTGCAGTAGAAACGAGAAGGCAACATTTCAATAGTTGAACATTACAACAATGAAGCATGAGGGAGAGGATCCCACCCCTACAAGATGCTCCCGGTGGCACAGTGTCCTGTTTGGGGCCGCCCCTGGTGGAGCTACTGGAGTAAGGCATTGAAAATTCCTTGACCACGGATTCCAGCTGATGAGGGGTTCATCTGCGGTATGCGATTCCCAACAAAGTAACAAGTGTCAGCCACTGTCAATATTCTATCAAAGCAAGGCCAAGCGGGACAATGTAATAATTTCAACCTGTTGTCAAATAATTGGATTCCTGTCTTTTATTTCCCCATACAGGATGAGCCATGTAAGTAAAAGCCGACTCTTCAGGAAAGCGACCTTTTGAGGCAGCCAGGCCAGGGGCGTCGGCTCTCTATTGCGGGGGGCCGCTATTGCGGTATTTTTTTGGTCAAAATTTGCGTAGCCCATTTCCATTCTTTTGTTTCAAAACGCCTAAAAAAACTGAACATTTTTGTTACTTATTTGGGGGGGGGAAATCGTTTTTTTTCTCTCCAAAAAATTGCAGGACACAAAACCCTACACAACACACACACTTCCTAATCAGTCTTCTCTCTCTCTCGGCGGCCCTATTGGCCAAGATCAGAGGAAACAACGTCACTTCCTCCATCAAAGAACAAAGCCTGAGTTTAGCGTGCAAGGAGCAGATGATTGGAAAATGATCACTAATGCCCATTCTTGGCACCCAAGTGTTTTGTACCAGATGTATGTTAGTGGTATATATGTGATCAATAAGAGTCGATGTTGACTGAGTGACCCTAGTGGCTGTATGAACCAAAAGCTCGAGTCCAAAGAGCAGGATAGTTGAATTCCATGCACCGTTAAGTTTTAGGTACTTACTTACTTACTTACGCCTTATATCCCTCCTGGGGCATAGGCCGCAAGCAAGGGTTCTCCAGCCATCCCAGTCCCGAGCAATCTCTTCCAACTGTCACCAGGAGTGGCCTGTTCTCTTGACATCGGCGTCCAGGTCTCGGCGCCAACTGTTGCGAGGTCTACCTCTCTTTCTCTTCCCTTGTGGGTTCCATGAAAGGGACTGTCTGGTGGTGTTTGAGACCGGTTTGCGTAATGTGTGCCCTAACCATCTCCAACGCCTTTGAATGATCTCTTAGTTTGCTGATTGTTGGTTTGTGCGTTGCCAGAGCTCCTCGTTGCTGATCTTTTCAGGCCATCGTATCTGTAGAATGCGGCGCAGACATGAGTTGATGAATGTCTGGATCTTCTTGTTGGTGATTACAGTGGTCCTCCATGTTGCGGCGCCGTAGAGCAGAACAGACTTAACATTGGTGTTGAAAATCCTGAGTTTCGTTTTGATGGACAGGTCTCTTGAACTCCAAATGTTTTTCAGTTGGAGGAAGGCTGTCCTGGTTTTTCCAATTCTTGCCTTCACATCTGCGTCAGTTCCACCTTGCTTGTTGACAATGCTGCCAAGGTAGATGAAGTCGTCCACTTCTTATAGCGCTTTGCCATTCAGTGTGATGGGCGATGTGTTGGTAGAGTTGACTTCAGAAGCTTGCTCTTCCCTTTGTGGATGTTGAGGCCCAGGTGAGTAGACAACTCGTCTGCCACAATGCTGGTCATTTCCTGCATCTGCTGCTGGGTGTGGGAGAGAAGGGTCAGGTCATTCGCAAAATCGAGGTCATCAAGTTGTGACCACAGCGTCCACTGGATGCCGTTTCGCTTTCCTGCTGTGGATGTTTTCACGATCCAGTCGATGGCCAGCAGGAACAAAAACGGCGACAAAAAACAGCCTTGTCTCACTCCTGTCTGTACCTGGAATACCTCTGTGAGTTGACCTCCATGGACGTTATTCGCGCAGCGGCCATTTTGAAATCGAAAACGAGACGAGGGTCGCAAATTTATGTAATGGCGTCTTCTATGGCCAGCACCAGTACGTGTACCAGTACATGGAGTGGAAATCTCCTTCATGTGCCTCCATTCTCACATGGAAATGTGGAAGTATGGGCAAGTGATGTTGCCAACATGCCCAGCAGAAAAAAAGGGAAAGGCTACGAAAAGTTCATCGAAGGATTTGTGCATGACATCGAAGGTAAAACAGGTTACCCTTCTCTCGTAGATCTAGATTTGTAGTGTTGATCATTATGAATGGTGTTTCTTGAAATAAGGTCAGTAAGCCTATATGTTAATTTATAACGCTAATATAACCATGGGCTGTCTTTACACATAGTTTGTTATATCTGATCATATACTTAATTTTGAGTCAGTTTGTGTTTGCTCTTCGTGCATGGTTGTTCATCGCTTGATGCAAGTAAACTTCCTGTCTTGACATGGCTCTTTGCACAGCTAAATAGATAAATAAAAATAAACAAGTAAACTTCAAACTATGGCAAGGGGCAGATCATAATTTTGGTGGTGGTGGTGGTAGTAGTAGTAGTAGTAGTAGTAGTAGTAGTAGTAGTAGTAGTAGTAGTAGTAGTAGTAGTAGTTGAGAGGCTAGATGTAGGCCGTGAAGCCTTTTGAACACCCCCATCGTAATGTGTTGCGTTATATATAGAGATGTCTTAGCGCAATTTTCCAGACAGACAGACAGCCAGCCAGACAGAGAAGCACACGATAACGTTTGTTTGAAACTAAAGTGACAGGTTTGGCATGTGTCTGCAACGGGATAATTGCCACTCCAAAGCCTTGTCACGGAGAAGTTGACAAAACTCTCCACTCGATGCGAGCAGACGACAGTTTAGCCGCCTGCAGCAGAGCGAGGGCCGACACCGATACAGTTTCCCCCCTTGTCGCGAGCACAAGCAGACGACACGAGTCTCAAACTTTTTTCTTCTCTTTCTCCCGCTCACAGTCCCAGCACCGCTTGCTAAAATGACACAACTGACTCCACACACCAATTCACGCGCGCACATCCTTCAACTTTCATCCAGATGTTTCCCTCCATACGCTCTCTGCAACTCACCGCGCCTTCAAATTTGGAAAACTTTTCGGAGGTAAGGAGCGTAGGTTGGTGGTCGGGGGTCCTTCCCTTCCAGCTGTCGGTCTATCTTATCCGAATCTTCCAGATCCATTGTTTCTTCTGCTTCTTGTCTGTGGGGAATTTGAAAAAGGACAGTCTGGAGTTCTCGTCGTATCGATCATCGTTCTTGCAATAAGGAACACAGCAGTGTCTATGTAATGATGAAGCCTTCGGTTTCGCCATAGACGCTGGACGCCATTAAATTTTTGCGACCCTCGTCTCGTTTTCGATTTCAAAATGGCCGCTGCGTGAATAACGTCTATGGACTACTCGGCATGAAAGTCCCTCGTAAGAGTTTCTGATGATGCCGGTGATTTTCTTGGGGACCCCGTATTGTCTTAGCTTTTTAAAATAAGTTTTTAGGTAGTCTATATTAAAGTCACCAAGAAGAAGAATATCTTTTCCAAGAGCACTCACTTTGTCCATCATGCTTACGAATTCATCATACCAACAGAAGGTGGAGGCAGGGTTTCTGTACAAGAATCCCAGGAGAAGAGAAGTCTTTGAAGATTGTTTCAGCTCCAACCAAATACACTCAACACTTGAAGATTCAAGGTCATGTCTTCTATAAATAGAGTTTCGTAGGTCATAGTTAATGTAGATTGCTAACCCAGTGTGCCCAGGTAGCACAGGATCGCGTCGTACGATGTCAAATCCTGATATTCCAATTGCTTCATCACTGATTTCACTGTGAAGGCGAGATTCACTTATTCCAAGAATGCCTAACTGTTCCTTCTGAATAAGAGCACCAATGTCCGTCACTTTATTGTATAAATGATATACATTTATATGTCCTATGTGCAAATTTTGTTTATGGACCATGATTGTTGATAATGATACCTAACTGTCACTGGATTGGATGGGAAGAGAAAGAAAGAAAAAATCACGTCGGCAAAGTATTCATCGTTCACGCCAAAAATCCATCGAGGAATACTGTAGCCAACTGGTATTCACACTGTTGGTACTGGACGGAGACCATTGAAGGGATGAGGATATTGCCACTGCATGTATGGAGGAAAGAATGGGAAAAAAGGATGAAAGTGTAGGTAGGGGGCCATCAGAGGATTTTGAGGGATGGTTTGGTGGGGCAATCTGGAAGTAGCGGGCATTCTGCACTCAGGAACCAAAGGTTGAGTTGCGTGCACCTCTACATTTTCTGTTTGACATCTAAGGGGTGCTTGGCCGGGACACTGAGTGTTGGTGTTTGGAGGTTTCTTCTCCGTCACAGTAGGCAGTACGTCCTTGTTGAGGTTAGGGCCAGTGACTGTCTGTATTCTACCTGTCTGTACTATGTCATTTAGTTTATTATTGTTGTTGTTCAGACAAGTGTCCTTGCTGTTTGGAATGCTATGAATTTGCTCTGGCCGTGTTGCAGGGCTGGAATGGTTCAACTGCCGTTTCCGAGGGAGAGGAGGAAATTCTGTATTGTAGATGTCTTCTGCTTGCTGGTGTCCCAGTTTTGTTCTCTTCTTTTCCGTCCCATGAGCAATGGCGGTGGATCT
>JAWQFJ010023875.1:10000-21491 GCA_034096865.1 Theodoxus fluviatilis | reverse complement strand
TTCAATTAGACCCATTCAGTTGGAAAATGCACATTAATGGATTATCAAGCATATTGCAATATCCATTTTTTTTACAAACAGGCAGAGCATAATGATATGATTACCAAAGTTGATGTCTTTGCGCCATATGACCATATGTTATGTTACAGGTATGAGTTTGTATTTACTTTAATACAATTTTTTATCATTGCATTTTTCTTCAGTCACAAAGAATTGAAATGATGAGATAGTACGCAATGCTGATGCTGTTGTAGAATCCCATTGTGCAGAACCTTGTGAATGTTTCAAACCATAAAGTTAAGCAAGGAGGATGAGGAGGAGGAGGAGGGGGAGGGGGGGGGGAGGAAGGGGAGGAGGAAGGGGAGGAGGGAAAGGGGGAGGGGGAGGAGGAGGAGGAGAGGGAAAGAGAGGGAGGGGGAGGAAAGAAGAGGGAGGGGGAGGGAAGTGGAGAGAGGGAGAGGGAAGTGGAGGAAGGGAAGTGGAGGAAGGGAGAGGGAAGTGGGGGGGGGGGGGGGGAGGAGGAGGAGAGGTAAAGAGAGGGAGGGGCAGGGAAGAAGAGGGAGGGAAGTGGAGGGAGGGTGAGGGAAGTGGAGGAAGGGGGAGGGAAGTGGAGGAAGGGAGAGGGAAGTGTGTGTGTGTGTGTGTGTGTGTGTGTGTGTGTGTGTGTGTGTGTGGTGGGGGGGTTCCTATGAACTATGGTTACACGTAGAAGATAATCAAAGTAATGTTCCTTTTTTTAAACCTCCTTAACTCAAAAACTTTTGTTTTTGTCATTTTAGTGTTTATGTAAGAAAACAGCAAATTTACAATGCATACTTCAATGTCAATGCACAATTCGATGTAACACACAGCAAAAGAATGTCATCAAAACACAGCCACGGTGCGTTAGACTCGACTACGCTCCACACTCTCAGGAAAGCAGCTGTACGCGTGAACACTGTTGAACTATGATCTATTTTACAAAAACTATTTTATTTTTAAAAAACTCACAAAGGTGATGACATCCTTTTTCATGCTGTCCCAAAAGAAGGAACCTTCATCTTCTCATAAGTGGCATTGATGCCACCATGTCCCCCTCCGCAGAATCATGGAAGCCTCTGAGCAGCTGCTTCCTCTCATCCATGGACTCCACAGGTCTTCTCTTCTTGCCATCCTTGATGAAGAAAATGTCACCACCTGCAACAGGAGTTTGAAGAGGAGTTCCAGAGCAGATGAGCAATGTAGAAAATGTGGAAGGGAAGCAGGTTGTGTCAAATGTGAGGATCATCAAGAAACTATTTCAAAATTGTTCTTTGAGTACTTTCACAAAAGTCTAGTGAAGAATACATCTGGCAACTATAACCTCTGTCCCCCTACAGGTTCCCTTCAATCATAAGACTTAAGAATTATGGCAGTAGCAAGATTGACTATTAGGAAAAAGAAATAATAGGTATGGTCACCGTAACCCGTCTGACCCTAATATTTTCTGCACGCCCAAAATCCCCCCCCCCCCCCCTTATTTGTTGGCGATAATGCAAAAGAAAAAAAAGTAAAAAGGAAGAAATCCTTAATTCTACAAATTGTGCAGTCCCTTCTTCCCTGCCCAATGAAGACTGGGAAATCCACTATTCAAGTCACATTTAAAAATCAAGTGTTTTTTTCAGTGAAAGGGATATTGTGATTAATGTTCAATCTGGCTTCTTATATATATATATATATATATATTTTTTTTTAAATATAAAGTTCAGGAGAAAAAGACCAAATCTTCCCAAACACTATGGCACTAGCAGCAACTGTCAGTGCTCCTATAAGTTGCTTCTAACTGCGCAGCATTTGCACTCAAGGAAAAAACAACATAACATATATAGATACATTTGATTTTAGGAGTGGGGTGGGACGGGTTAGATCCTAGTTAGGACAACCAGCTTTATTTATTTTTCTTGATATTCTAGTTTTTCACAATGGGTAAGTGAGAATGGGGATGGGGTGGGGTGGGGGATGGGGGTAGTTGCGGTGAATGGGAATGGGTTGGTGGTGGTGGTAACAATATGAACAAGAAGGGCAAAGCCCATACGACTCACATGCTTGACCTTGACCTATATATGACCTTGACCTTCAGGTGACCTTCAAGGTCAAGGTCAAACAACTAAACCTACCAATGACATCATACACAAAGAAATGCTTTACACATTTTTCCTACCAAAATACATGTGACCTTGACCCAAGGTCAAGGTCATCCAAGGTCATGCAACACAAAGCTGTTAATTCAAGACATAGGAAGCACAATGGTGCTTATTGGCACTTTCTACCATGAGATATAGTCACTTTTAGTGGTTCACTACCCCATTTTGGTCACATTTCATAAGGGTCAAAGTGACCTTGACCTTGATGATATGTGACCAAATGTGTCTCATGATGAAAGTATAACATGTGCCCCACATAATTATTAAGTTTGAAACAGTTATCTTCCATAGTTCAGGGTCAAGGTCACTTCAAAATATGTATACAATCCAACTTTGAAGAGCTCCTGTGACCTTGACCTTAAAGCAAGGTCAATCAAACTGGTATCAAAAGATAGGGCTTGCTCTGACCTATATATCACTTGTAGCTAAGGTCGCCATTCTCAATAACGTGGGAGAAAACTGGGAAAATGTGAAAAATGACTGTTTTTGAGACCACATTTATGGCTCCTGTAACCTTGACCTTGAAGCAAGGTCAAGTCACTATGTATGTTTTTTGAGGCCTTGTCATCATACACCATCATGCCACATTTGGTGTTGATAGACTTAATAGTCTCCGAGAAAAATCCAACGTTTAAGTTTTTTACAGACGCCCGGACGGACGGACGCCCGGACGGACGGACGGACGCCCGGACGGACGGACGACACGGCTCAGTACATAGACTCACTTTTGCTTCGCATGTGAGTCAAAAATCAGAGGGAATGCATGGATGTACACACGTAGCTATCAAAGTTGATTAATTCTGGCTTATGGGAAAATGAATCCCCAAAATCAAGGGGATTTCGCTCAACGTACATTTGCAATACGTTCACCTGTCAGCACAGACTTTTGAAATAATGATTTCCGTTAGTAACTTTGAATTTTTAAAAAGTGTGTATGGTGAGATGTGGAGATTTCGAATCAATCGTATAATAAGTTCTGGTGCTCATGCTCTCACGTGTGTGTCCTTCAAGCTGTCTAACCAGGGCAAATCGAGAACGACTGTGAACTCGGAGTGGAATGAAATCGTCGTCCGATTTATTTAAAGATATTTACCTTGCAGGCAATGGTGCTTCGCTTGTCTGCGAATCTTTTCCCTCTCGCCCTTCGAACACGAGGGATTCAAGACTCTGGAAACTAAAAACATCCTCAGTCTTTGGTGTTTCTCTTGTGAGCGTTGTTCTGTCATTGTGGGATAAAAAATATTTCCTACAAAAGCACGTGCGATCAGCTGATTCAGTGATTGTACTATTTTAGCAAAAGCAGCTCGTACAGCAGCAAATATGTCGTAATTCTCTGTTATGCTATCGCCGTATCTGTTCCGAAGGTGATTTTTTTGAGCATTTTGCGTAATGTGCAGAATGAATTTTACAAAAACACATACAAACCAGCTCGTACAGCAGCAAATCTGGCGTTTCTATGGAGATATCAATATCTGTGATAATTTCCGGCGTGGTCTTTTTTCCAGGTCGCATGAAAAACACAATAGACTCAAGAAAGGTAACTCTGTAATGATTTTCGGCGCGTTTGTTGCACGGCCGCGTTTTTGCACGGTATATAAAGTTTTTGCGCGCTACATAATTTGCAGAATGAATAAAAACCACCCACCTGCAAAAACAACTCATATATCAGCAAATCCGTCGTTTGTCGGGAGAGATTTTCTGCAAAAACACGTATGATAGCGGAATCTATTTAAAAGTAGCAAAAAGGGAGGTGACTGTGATAATTTCCGCAGCATTTTTGCACGGCAGCATTTTTTGCACGTTACATGACTGGCTTCACGAGTATCTCTGGAGTGGGTACGTATATGACTCCACAGGCCCAGTCTGGACCGGCAGAGTCGGGGGCAGTGGGGGCACTGGAACTCCGTGGATGTCACTGGGGCCAGCGCAGCTTGGTCGCGACGCTCGCCCGCTGCCGCGCGTTGTTCCCGGCAGGCTGCCTCCAGCTGTTTGGGCGCATCTCGGGCGGCAGCTCGCCGTCGGACTCTGTCAAGCGCCACTGCCTGCAGCTCAGGTGGTGGGATGCCGCACCACTTCAGGTTTTGTTTCGTGTTGTCTTTATAGCGCTTCTTGGGGTGACCTGTGCCGCACTATCTCCCTGCCAGCTCGCCGAAAAGCAGCTGCTTGGGGATGCGCTCGTTGCACATTCTGATGACATGGCCGGTTCAGCGAAGCTGCTATTTTAAACAGCATGGCCTCGATGGATGAAGAAATTCCACCTGCGAGCCCTCCGATCTATCCAGGGCATACGGTCGCAGGACAGACTTACGAACCAGGAAGTCCTAAACAAGGCTGAGATACATACATACATACATACATACATACATACATACATACATACATACATACATACATACATACATACATACATACATACATACATACATACATACATACATACATACATACATACATACATACATACATACATACATACATACATACATACATACATACATACATACATACATACATACATACATACATACATACATACATACATACATACATACATACATACATACATACATACATACATACATACATACATACATACATACATACATACATACATACATACATACATACATACATACATACATACATACATACATACATACATACATACATATCAAAATGACTTTATTCATCTTAGGGGGTACATTCATTGTACATGATGAACACATTACATATTGCAACTCATACAGCCACTGAGGCCAGGGAACAAGATTGCAAACGGCGGCTTCTTGACAATTAAGATATGTATAGCAACAACAATTTTATTTGACATACAGTTTACTGTTTAGCAATGACGTGAAGATGTAATTCCGTTCTTACTCACTCACTCATTCACTCACCCACCCACTCCCTGACTGGTTACTGTTCCTTTTCACAAACTTCACCATCTCCCACCTACCCTCCACCCACGCCCTAATCCTATCATCCCCTACTCTACCCCTCTTACACCACCATTCCCCACCTCGTACCACCGTAATCCTCTGATTATCTCTTATCTTGACTGCTCATGGTGAGGTGCGAAAACACTGGTATCGTCCATTGACCTAGGTCCGAGTAGGCTGAAGCCGCACAAAAGCATTTTCAGGGAATAGCTCTGCACCGTTGCTTCCAAACAATGTTCGAACCGATCATAGCGCTGATGGAACAGTACCTTGCTATGCCTCTTGCACGTCCGGCCTGTACTCCACACAGTTTGAGTCCGCTCACGAACCTCGCGTGGACGCTTCCAAGCGAACCGACTACTAGCACGACTAATTTGCATTTGTAGCCAAGATCGTCGATCCTCTGGCACAAGGGAAAGTATTTGTTGAATTTGCTGTTGTAGCAGTCATCAACAAAAGTGTCAAAGGGGACAGACACTTCCACTAGCACACATGTTTTCTCAGTGGGGTCAATGAGGCACAGATCCGGCCTCGTGTGACGCAACTCTGAGAATGCCCCGTCTTCACATTCCACGAAATGTGAGGGTTTCACGTGCTGATCAGTCAGGACAGTGGCTTGGGGGTTTGCCTCCGACACGTTCCTTGTGATGATTTCAGCAATCCTGTTGTGACGCTTTTGGATGGAGTTCTTATTTCTTGTACAACCGTTGATTATGTGACTGACCGTTTCGGTATGAAAGCCACATCTCTGACACTGCTTAGGACTGGTTGTAGGGTCGTAGAGGTGCAAAAGTGTATTGCACTCTAACAACTGCAGCCTAGCCTTCACCACAAATTTGGCCAAGTTGTCGCTCAGTCGCATGTTTAGTAAATGAGAGTTGGAGAGGCTGTGGTTGATGTTGATGGTGCGGGCAAATCGTCCTTGCGATTGTTTCTCTTTCCACTTGTCTGTCGTGCTCTCGATCTGCATCTGCTTAAAGCTTGAGTAGAAGGCTGTGGAATCTGTGAACGACAGCTCGATATCCTCGTCTGCCTTGACAGTCAACGCAAAGTCATCGTTGTCGGTCTTCCTAAGTCGGATTCTCAGCCTCGCACAGAGATCGTTCAGCTGAATCCACTGCGACTTTTTCCAGTTGACTCGTGATGCTTTGATGAGCCTGTAGTTACTGTCTGTTTGGTATCCCGCGAAGTTGTTTTCCGCGTCGTTGTCAGGCTGTGGGGAGCATTTTCTTTTGGTCAGGTGGAGGTGGAGTGATTCTCTTGCCGTGTGTCTGGTTTGTTCGTCGTCGCTGTTCAGGACACTTAGAGCGAACGAGAGTTTCTTGGAGTGGTACATCGTGCGTGGGTTCAAAAGACCCAAGCCACCTGCTTTGCGAGGAGAAAACATATACGCACGAGTTGAGGACTTGTTAAGTCCTAACCATGCTCGCACACATGACACAATTTCATCTTCTAGGTGATCTAGATCTTTCTCGCTGAAATGGGTGTTGGCGAAGTAGAAGTGGAGCTTCGAAGTTGCCATGGTGTTGACGGCTTGGAGCTTGGCGGCAACAGGAAGCGGTGCTGCATCAATCTTGTCTAATGTTTTCTCAAATTCTTCTATCAGCTGTTTCACTTGATCTTGCTCAGAGGTGGCAGTCAGGTTGACCTCATGCCCTAGATACTTGTATGACCTAGTCTTGTCGATGAGAGGAATTGGTGCATTCTGCACGGAGATTTCATGTTCACTTGTGTTGTCTCGTCTGCACCAGTTGTTTCCCGTTCTCTTGCCGTGAAGCAGCGCGCACTTGCCGTGTTTCACGTGCAGACCTGTATGGTTCATGAAGTGTTCGGTTTTTTCAGCTGCACTTGTGATGTCGTCTTTGTTCATTGCAACCATAACAACGTCGTCGACGTAACCAAGGACGCAGTTTGGGGTGCTGGGTGTGGCGTGATCTTGTTCAATCCAACGTAGCCACTTGTCGATTCCCTGTTCAAATATCATGACTGACCACGGACAGCCTTGGATAATTCCTCGTTCCCTAGTTATTGGTGGTGTGAGTCCGCCGGCCGTCATGACCTGAAACGTTGACTCGTGATATATGTCCCGTGTCATGGAAACGATCTGTTCTGGGTATCCCGCATCAGTAAGCTCGCGGATCATAGTCTCGTGATCGATGCTTCCAAAAGCGTCTCTGATGTCCACGAAACAGGCAAAGAACGTTGATGATCTATGCAAAAAGTCGACGATGTCTGTTTTCAAGCAGAACACGTGCTCTTGTAGGCCGTTTCGGGGCATGGATCCCTTCTGTCGGCTTGAGAGTCGCTGGGTTTCGACGATCCAAGGTGTCATTCTCTGCTGGACAAGCTTCATGAAGATCTTGTAGTTGGTATTGAGTAGGGAGATCGGCCGCCAGTCTTCGATGTTGTTTGGGTTTCCACCTTTTTTCGGCACGAGGGTGATAATGGCGTGTTTCCAGTCAGATGGAATTCGCCTGTTTCTTGCGCAGATGTTCATGATGGCTGCAAGGACAGGGGCAAGTATTTGTTTACTTCGTTTCACGTGATCGTAAGTGACCCCGTCTGCCCCCGGTGATCGACGGCTAGGGAGAGCGCTGATGACGTCTGCTACTTCTTGCACGGAGAACTCGATTTCTGGTGGCGTCCACTCAGGTGGGGGGATGATCACCTTGTCTTTCCAGGGTGGTGGGAGTATCTTGTCCAGTGTTCTTCTGCATCGTGCTTGGAAGTACTCGTGCACTTTTTCCTTTGCGATGTTGCAGTACGTCGGGGTAGGCTTTTTGCTGTCGTTTATGATCGCAATCGCTTCGCGCTGGCGCTCCTGCCAAAGTCGCGTCAGCTCTCCCTTGCTAATACGTGTAGTGGCATCCTCCAGTCGTGATCTGCATGCACGCCTATCGCGTTGTTCAAGGCTAGGTCGGATGTTTGCGTTGACGAAATTCATCATGAAATCTATCTGACATAGCAATGCATCCGTCACATTCCCAGCAGCAGCAGTGTACTCACAAGGCATTTCAACTGGGTAGCACTTCAGTACACGACATACATATTTCAGGAATGGCAAACTGTATGGTACTTTGTTAGGTTTTGTTGCTTGGAAAACAGCGTTTCGATAGAACACGCGTGTGAGACATGACAACAGATCAATCCACAGTCTGGGGTTATCATGGTGATACGATCGCTTCACATGCAGAGGTTTCGTGGATAGAGCTAACCGGAACATTCTTTCTTTTCTTTCAAAATCACACCATTCATCCTTGCTGCAGTTTTTCATGAACATATTCCAGCAATCAACACGAAAGATATCGAATCGTTCAGTGGAGACTGAGCACATACCTTCACTCCCTTCCGCCATGTTGTGAGTAGTTTTCACACGTTCAGTTGTCTCGATACTTTTTCTTGTTCGTAGAGCGTTTTTGAAGGCCAACCGAATAGATTCGAACATTCCCATGTCTTCCAAAGTTGCTGACCTACTAGTCGTTGTATTCACGACGACAGCCACGACGGATGAACGGACGAAAATAGCAAAACAGGTGCAGAGCAGGAAGAACCTGACTGACCCATCCGCCATCTTGCCACGTACATGCCACGTACATACATACATACATACATACATACATACATACATACATACATACATACATACATACATACATACATACATACATACATACATACATACATACATACATACATACATACATACATACATACATACATACATACATACATACATACATACATACATACATACATACATACATACATACATACATACATACATACATACATACATACATACACGCATGCATACATACATACATACATACATACATACATACATACATACATACACACATACATACATACATGCATACATGCATACATGCATACATGCATACACGCATACATGCATACATGCATACATGCATACATGCATACATGCATACATGCATACATGCATACCTGCATACATGCATACATGCATACATGCATACATCCATACATCTATACATGCATACATGCATTCATACATACATACATGCATACATACATACATACATACATACATGCATACATGCATACATACGTACGTACGTACGTACGTACGTACGTACATACATATATACATACATACATATATACATACATACATACATACATACATACATACATACATACATACATACATACATACATACATACATACATACATACATACATACATACGTACGTACGTACGTACATACATACATACATACATACATACATACATACATACATACATACATACATACATACATACATACATACATACATACATACATACATACATACATACATACATACATACATACATACATACATACATACATACATACATACATACATACATACATACATGCATGGAGTTTCCATCTTTCAATTATTTAAACGTACCGTTTTCGTCTTCTGGGTGTGGCTCCGATGAAGCCGTCTGACCGGCCTCAGTTTTTTCTGAAGTGGAAAAATGCATTTTGAAGAAAGTATACCAAGAGTTTTCGGATTTAATCTGCAACTGACGTTTCTTGTTGTGGAAAGCTTTCCATGGTTCGCTGCTGGACTATTGTTGGAGACGTGTATTTGATTGCGCAATCGTAGCTACCTGCCTGCCAGCCTACCTCCCTCTCCCCCTCCCCTTCCCTCCTCTCCCCTCCTCTCCCCTCATCTCCACTCTGTCACAGCCACAGCCACAGCCACAGTAACATACACAGCCACAGATACAGCCACACATACACACAGACACACACACACACAGACACACACAAACAGACACACACACAGACACACTCACAGACACACACACAGACACATACACATACACACACACAGACACACACACAGACACATACACAGACACACACAGACACTCACACAGACACACACACACAGAGACACATACACAGGCACACACACACAGACACACACACAGACACACACACACATACACACAGACACACACACAGACACACACACAGACACACACACAACCACACACACAGACACACACACACAGACACACACACAGACACAAACACACACAGACACACACGCAGACACACACACAGACACAGAAACAGACACAGACACACACACAGACCCAGACACAAACACACACACAGACACACACACACAGACACACACACACACACACACACACACAGACACACACACACACACACACACAGACACACACACAGACACACACACAGACACCAACACAGACACACACACAGACACAGACACACACAGAGGCAGGCACAGACACAGACACACACACACAGACACACACATACATACATATCAAATTACTTTATTGCAGAAAATGTACAAAGATCATACGTGGCTGCTAAACTCACAGCTATGTGAAGGAACACTAGTCTAACTGAAGCACCCGTCTGGACAGATTCGTCTCTTCAATGATGACATATGATATACATACATACATACATACATACATACATACATACATACATACATACATACATACATACATACATACATACATACATACATACATACATACATACATACATACATACATACATACATACATACATACATACATACATACATACATACATACATACATACATACATACATACATACATACATACATACATACATACATACATACATACATACATACATACATACATACATACATACATACATACATACATACATACATACATACATGCATGGAGTTTCCATCTTTCAATTATTTAAACGTACCGTTTTCGTCTTCTGGGTGTGGCTCCGATGAAGCCGTCTGACCGGCCTCAGTTTTTTCTGAAGTGGAAAAATGCATTTTGAAGAAAGTATACCAAGAGTTTTCGGATTTAATCTGCAACTGACGTTTCTTGTTGTGGAAAGCTTTCCATGGTTCGCTGCTGGACTATTGTTGGAGACGTGTATTTGATTGCGCAATCGTAGCTACCTGCCTGCCAGCCTACCTCCCTCTCCCCCTCCCCTTCCCTCCTCTCCCCTCCTCTCCCCTCATCTCCACTCTGTCACAGCCACAGCCACAGCCACAGTAACATACACAGCCACAGATACAGCCACACATACACACAGACACACACACACACAGACACACACAAACAGACACACACACAGACACACTCACAGACACACACACAGACACATACACATACACACACACAGACACACACACACAGACACATACACAGACACACACAGACACTCACACAGACACACACACACAGAGACACATACACAGGCACACACACACAGACACACACACAGACACACACACATACACACAGACACACACACAGACACACACACAGACACACACACAACCACACACACAGACACACACACAC
>JAWQFJ010023875.1:0-2500 GCA_034096865.1 Theodoxus fluviatilis | reverse complement strand
AGCTTGTGGTCTGCTGCGGTTGCCTCCCTTTGGATTCTGCCCTAAGAGTGCTTCTCTCTCCATGCCTCAGCGTGCTCGGCAAGGTGCTTGCGTTTGATGATAGTCGAGGCACTCTGTCTGTCACGGGTCATCACACTGACATCCTCATCTACTTCCACGTGTAACGCAAAGCGATCTTCGGAGTCTTTTAGAAGACGTGCTTTCTCGCGCTTGCAGATTTCGTTCACGTGCACCCAATCTGATTTCGCCCAGATTACTTTGCTATTCTTCTGGATTTTTACTGCAGCGTTGGTGCGAAAACCTGCGAATGCATTTTCTTCGTCTGGCGACGCTTGCGGCACTTTGCGCTTATCCATATGTAGCTTGAGTGACGTTCGGGCCGTTTCTCGCACCTGCCTATCATCACTATTAAACAGGGACAAGGTGAAGGACAGCCGCGTCGCGTTGTAGATGGCGTGAGGGTTTATCAGACCGAGTCCGCCTTCTCCCCTGGGACAGAACATGAAGTCTCGATTGGAAAAATTGTTCAGCTGGAGCCATTTCCTCACATTTCTGACAATTTCGTTCTCCAATTCGTCCAGTCACTTCACTGTAAAAGTGAGATTGGAGAAATAAAAGTTCAGTCTAGACGAGCCCATGATGTTTACCGCCTGAAGCTTCGCTGTCACTGGCAGGGGGGATGCGTCAATTTTCTTCATGGTATTCTTGAACTCCTCCGCTACTCTTTCTGCTTGCGATGTTGCTGCGGTGTTGCTCAGGCTGATGTCATAGCCGAAATAACAGTACGGCTGATCTTTGGAGTACAGGGGGAGTGATGATCCTTGAATGAAGAGTTGCACATCACTGGTCTTGTCTTTCTTGTTCCAGTGGTTTCCCGTTCTTCTTCCATGGAGAACTGCGCATTTCTGATGTTTTATTTGCATTCCTGCTGCTTGCATGAACTCCTCAGTTTTTCTTACTGCTTCTTTCATTTGATGTATGTCAGTGCTTGTGACACAAATATCGTCCACATAGCCCTGGACCGAATTTGGGATGCACAAGTCAGGGTATGGATGCTCTATCCAGCGGAGCCACTTGTCTATTCCTTGCTGGAAGATAATGACGCTCCAAGGGAACCCCTGGATAATGCCCTTCGGTCGCTTTATGGGTCTCGTGAGTTTTCCTCCTGATTTCCCCTGGAATATAGACTTTCTGTAGATATCAGTTGTGATGTCGATGAACGTCTGAGGGTATCCAGCGGCGACCAGCTTCCAAAGGCGTCCTTGATGTCAAAGAAAGCTACAGTGAGGTAGGATGATGAGTGGAGAAGATTGCTTATGCTGCTTTGCAAGCAAATTACATTCTCCTGAAGACCATGCCGTGGCATTGCTCCGTTCTGACGCTTGGGCAATCTGTTAGTATCGACAATCCAAGGCATATGGCGGTTCACGAACAGTTTCATGAGCAGCTTGTATGAGGTAAGTAGGAGGGAAATTGGTCGCCAGTCATCCACTAAAGAGGATTTGCCGCTCTTTTTGGGGATGAGTGTAATGACACCATGCTTCCAGTCATCAGTGACTCTTCTATTTAGCAGACATGCATTTGCGATGGCAGTGAAAACTGGAGCGGGTTTTGTCTTCTGCTGTTTGACTTTCTCATACGTGACGCCATCCGCTCCTGGGGTTTTCCTCCAGGGAAGACTATTTATAACTGTGAGGAGTTCCGCCTGCGTGAACAGATTAGTAGACGGGGTCCATTCTGGCGGAGGGGTGTTGACGTCTACCCACGGAACTTCTGACGGTAGGTAGTCGAGCTGGCGGGTGCATTTCTCTCTGAAGCTTTCTTCTATGTGTTGAATGTCAACCGCGCAGTCTGGTAGTTTCGGGCGGCGACAATCATTCGCGAAGACATCAATTGCTTTGCTCTGCTGTAATTTGCCAAAACGAGTGAGTCAACAATGGGATCGTCCACACCGTCACTAGAAGCAGCAGATGATTCCCTGACCCGGATTGAACCGTGCTGGCTCATGATACGCGTGAACACTCGCTCGGCAATGTCAGTCAGCAAGAATTCAATGGTGGAAAGCATTGCATCCAAAACACACAATTGATGGAATAAAAGCTTTTCAGGTGGACAAACAGGGAAACGCGAGAGCACACGCAGTGCAAACTTCAGAAATGGGAGGCTGTACGGTGTTCCGTTTGGCTTTCTTGTCCGAAAGTGTCCGTCACTGTTGCCACAATGTTGAGGATTATGTTGTGCCTGGCTTGAATGAGTCTCTTGTTTTTCTCACAGCCATTCAGGATGTGACTGGCTGTTTCAGAGTGAAATGCACATCTCTTGCAATTTTTGTTGTAGAACGCTGAATAATACAGATGCAGAAGGCTGTCACACTCGATAAGCTGCAACCTGGTCTTGATGGCAAACTTTGTTACACTGTCACTAAGATGCATATTTGTCAGGTGAGAGCGTGAGAGTGTGTGGTCTACATTCTTGGTTCTGGCAATTCTGTCCTGTGATT
>JAWQFJ010023874.1:0-15636 GCA_034096865.1 Theodoxus fluviatilis | reverse complement strand
ACGAACGAATGATTCAATATGGCATATATCATTTTTGCAGAAACCGAAAGAGTTCCTGCTGCTCTCAGAGCTGCTCTCAAGTCCAGATGAAGCTGAACTGGAGCGAATCTATCAAACTTCAAGAAAAAAAAGAGAGGCAGCCTATCAGAAGACACACTTCTAAATTGTTCCTGGAAAAAGATTTCGTATGTTTTGGCATTCATGATTGATGTACATATTTTACTTTAGAAAAGTTACATTTTGGAATATTACATTCAGGCCTGGTCACATCCACTAGTACTATTATTGTGATGTGCAGAGCTTGTCCAGTGCATGATAAAACAATGAGGCACTTTACAAGTCAAATATTTTTAGTGATGCTTTCAAAATGAAAACTTCATGTTATATGACTGGTACCTTTTATCTGCTTGTGTTGTCTTGTAATGTAGAATTGTGCTTTGTGCCCTGTGTGGGACTCTCAATGTCATGCACTCCTCTATACACCCAGTATTGTCATGGAGGAAACTTTCTTAAGTCCAGACTTGCAATGAATCAAATTAAAGTATATTTCAGGCTGAAGTAGATGTTTCCACAGCTGAGGTAAATAGATGTTGTGCTAAGCTTCCCTGATGTGTCCTTCCTCACTACTGAAACAGCAAACAGACTTGCACGTGTGTGTGTGTGTGTGTGTGTGTGTGTGTGTGTGTGTGTGTGTGTGTGTGTGTGTGTGTGTGTGTGTGTGTGTGTGTGTGTGTGTGTGAATTCCTGAATTCCAAAAACTGAACTACTGGTGTTCTTTTATACACATGAAAAAAATTATATTGGTATGTTCTTATGGCTGAGCTAGACACTTGCATACTAGAGCTACAATGATACTGTTAAGGCTAAGAGTGTCATTATACAAAACACGTTTTGGATGTAAAACACAGTATTGTTTGTTTATAAATGTGCATTTATTGAATATTTGCATAGGGATATAAAAACATGAGGAAAGAAAAGCAGAAATCAGTTTGCTACAATGTTTTCTGTTCCTTTTCTCAAGCATCTACATGTATTTGAAGCTGACATGAATATGAATAAATGTATACATTAATTCATTTATACTTTTATGCATACATGTCCCATAGAGTGACCAATGTGACCATTTGTGTCAAAGTTTGCATTGGTTCACAGACATGTCGCTTTCACCAGGAAAAGGTTGCATAAAAATTCCTAAATCTACAGCAAAGCAAAGACACACCTACAAAGACACACCACAAACACACCAGGAATACGCCTTTTTCTTATGCTTGCACACACATTACATACTAACATCATCGTCGTCGTCGTCATCATCATCATCATCATCATCATCATCATCATCATCATCATCATCATCATCATCATCATCATCATCATCATCATCAACCCCTTCCTCCTCCACCTCCTACTGCTGCTGATG
The DNA here is from genome assembly GCA_034096865.1 of Theodoxus fluviatilis. Taxonomy (NCBI): domain Eukaryota; kingdom Metazoa; phylum Mollusca; class Gastropoda; order Cycloneritida; family Neritidae; genus Theodoxus; species Theodoxus fluviatilis. The sequence continues at coordinate 14,216 of JAWQFJ010023874.1, read as the reverse complement.
CTGCTACAACAAGGACAACAATAAAAAGAACTACTACAGCACCAGCAAAGATCGTGAATAGTGCCATACACGATCTGTGGTACTAGTACTGTAGTAGCAACGAGCACGAATACTCCGACAATCATCACAACGACACCGATTTAATCACAACAAACGGTAAAACTACCTCAATGCCTGGGTTTTTAAAAAGTATTACTTTTACAGGCTCATGCGGTATCATTACATGCAACTTATTTGCAGATGAATAAAACAATCCATCTGCAAAAGTAGAACAGCTGATTGTACTATTTTTAGCAAATAGCAACAAGAGAGGTAAATCGCCGTCTTTTGCGAAGGCGATTTTTTGGCACGCTGCATAATGTGCAGAATTATTTTTCTTAATAAATTTGCAAAAACAGCTCGTACAGAAGCAAATCTGTCGTAAATTTCCTATGCTTTCGCCGTCTCTTTTGCAAAGTCGAATTTTTTGCCCGGGAGATAACTGTGTGATAATTTCCGCAGCATTTTTTGCACGTTACAAGTCATCCTTGACACCGAGGACTACCAATGATGATGACGTATGTAATGTAATGAATGTAATGTGATGTAATGCAATGTAATGTAATGTAATGTAATGTAATGTAATGTAATGTAATGTAATGTAATGTAATGCAATGCAATGTAATGTAATGTTTGCATGATCGCACACAAATACACGTCTCCAACAATAGTCCAGCACCGCACCGTGGAAAGTGGAAGGGATCATTTGCAGGGCATCATCATGTCATCCGTCATCCTTTCTTCGGAAGTTAGACACTCTGAGATCGGAGTTAAATCGCTCTGGTTGATTTTCCGCACGGCTTCATGTGTATCACCATGGACACAACATCATATGGACGGCTGGCTCTCTCAGCCTGCACGCGCTGCGTCAAGAAGTTCGCCGATGGCCTCGTTTTCAACTGATCGCTAATTTCACTTCCGGCTGCTCCGCTTTCAATATCCGATGCCTTTGTTAGTGTAAACACCTGGCGAAAATCACGATTTTTGTGACTTATTTTTAGCCATCTGAATTTTTCTCCGCATAAGTCGGTGGGAAAATGTGTCTAGTTTGTTACCCTGTGTTTAGTTTTGTTGTCAGCCATTTCTGAAACGCCTAGTTAATTCCAGAGTCAACCACAGTGTGTTGCAAAAAGAGTGACATTAATGACAGTGATACAAGAGCTGCCGTGGTTCCTAAACCAATATCAAGGCGCGCGCGCACACACACACACCTACCTTATTAGTTTATAGGTAGATTCCTCCGTTGGTCAACGGGCAGATTCATGTGTTCACTAATCATAAGAACATGCAGCAAAAGTCATTCATAATACACCTCGTATGAATTCGATGCATGTATCCTCATTTTAACGCAGGTGCTTACAAGATAGTTTCAAATGTCTATAATTTATAAACTGCTTACAAGTTACATTCTGTTACTCCATGGATGTATCACGTGTGATTTTCCGCCCATTAGGTTTTTTCATGACTCAAAAATGACTGAATAATTTTTTTGCTTGGCTGTGCCCGCTATTATCTATTCGTGTTTGGAAGAAAGCAGCGGTCCCAATCGATTGTGGTTTGTACTGGCATTTTCCTTTGGATAAGTCGAGTTATCCCTTATCTTGAACTCGTACCGTATCTGTCATAACATTCTTTGGATGGCGACGCAACTTAACTAAGAGCTAGTACACTGCGACATTTCGATGTAGTTTGCATTCAACATTCATTTACTTTGTGTGATATCAGACATTCCCATCGGAGCTTTAAAAAAAATAGGAATAGTAAGGTGACGTTTTCACAATGGGGCACTCCGAAGTGACACTTTGAAAGAAAAAAGTACTCATTTGGCATAAAGAAGCGGTTATTATCGATGACAATGGGGAAAGGGAAATGAATCAATGACGATTACAACAAAAACACATGAAAGTCATTTGAACTGCTTGTAGAACTTCATATAATTTTAGAAAAGTACAGCTCTTGCTGATTAGATTGCAAAATACAGCCATTTGATTGCACAAATAAAAACCGCTGGCGCTGAACCTCCAGGTTTTGGCATTTAAAAAAAGATCGGGTTCGAACCCGCAACCTCTCGAGAAAAGAGGGGGAAAACACACACACACATAAAAACCCCCCAAAAACACAACCTCTCGAAAAAAGAGAAGAAAAAAAAAGTTTCAGCGCAGAATCAAACCTGGTCATGCATGACCAATAGTCGAACGCTCTACCAGCTGAGCCATTAGAGAATTGCTATGACAGAGTGTTTGTAAAGCATGTAAATCCAATTCTAAGCTATCGGCCCAGGAACAATCAACCATATATTTTAAACATGATGGATAGGTTCAGGAAGCTCCTATTATGACATGTTTTGCTTTCCTTTGGCATGTCATAGACGCTGAATTAACACTCACACAGTCACACAGAGGAGGAAGTGTATTATAGATGTTCAACCCAGACATGTGCATTCGTACTCATTCAGTGATTCACGCACACACCGTGTGTGGTACTGCTACCGAGTACCGTCATTCTACAAGCAACGAGTCAATCCTGTTAACACGATTCATAACTGGTAGGTTTTTAGGCTAGATTCGCTTCGAAAAGTTGCAGAAAATCTGATGGTGGTAACAATCTGACGGTATAACAAGTTTTGACAAGGAAAAAACCAAGCAAGTAATCATTCTGACCGTTGTCAGCCATGTTCACCACGACAACGGCAGGATTCTAACGCATCATGAAGAAGGCTGAAATGGTCGGTGTCGGTGGTTGTTGTGACTCTTGACCGGTACTGTACTCCATGCACCTTAACGGTCCGTGTGATTCGGGTGTAATCTTAAGCTTAACGACGTTTATTGGCAGTATTACACCCGAATCACACATAGACCGCAGGGCGTGCCTTCGGATAACAACTCCTTCTACAGGTCCGCTCAGCCAAAATATGGACGATGTTCCCATATTATATTATGATAGTACATGGTATTGGGGATTGAAAACAACAAAGTTCCCTCTTCGATCGTATCTATTAAACAGTGAAAAATGACTTTTAAAAGTGCGAATTTGTATGATTCAAAACTATACAGGAGTTACTTCCCGTGACACATTTTCGTAGTTTTGGCCAATCAGAAATTAGGTCAGATTTACTGCGGAGATTTCACCATGGCAGCGTGTGCATGGGCCAATTGTAAACAGTGGCTACATCAAGCTTTTTAAACTTGAAAAATTCTATGAGGTAGGCTGTGTAGCATTTTAATAGTTCCTAGTGCTAGACTTGCATGCGTGGCGGCTATTATGCAGTCTAGGTGCAGCAGGTTGGGTTATACATAGTAGGGCTGTCTTTCCAGAAGTAGTCTAACGTACTAGCCTTGAAGTTGTCGACAGTGTTCGCAGATACGGCGTATTCACCCTTCTCAAAAAATCTCCTCGCAAATGACGTCACGTTATACGACGTCAAATGATGACGTCCAGATTTTGCAAAATGGAGTCTGTTGAATTGTTTTCATTGAAACACCAAAATGTAAAAAGTCACTTTCTTTTCAAACCTCGATTCTGAAAATTTTATAATATTGAATCGGACCTAACTTCCAGTCAGTGTGCAAAATCTCAAGGAAATCCGTCCAGTAGTTTTTGAGATATAAGCCGTGGAGACGGGACAGACAGACAGACACACACACACACACACAGACAGATAAAGTCTGTAGGACCTCCAGTAAACCTGGAGGGATAAAAAATTTCCCCTGTCAACATGAAAATGAAGCAAGTTTTCGCTATGGCTTTCCATTGAACAAGGACCATTTTCCTTATATCTAGATAGCCTGACCAAAGGGATTTGTTTTCCGTCAAAAGTGGAGTGAATGCCATTTTTTTACTGCGAAGTGTGTCTGGGATACCTGCAAATGTACTTACAGTTTAAACTGATGGAATAAATCATCACTGTTTGAACAATTATTTGTTTTACTTACCATGAGAATTCGCTCGACAGTGGCGTCCATTGTAGTAGCAGACGAACCATAAGTAACATCAACACAAAATCGCCGCAGTGAGACAGTGGTAGACTCTGTTAGTGACACAGCGCGTGCAGGCTGAGCGAGCCTGGGTTGAATGCTTAGTCCACTCGATCAATTTTATCAATGATGGTTTTGTCGTTCGCTTCACTGACACCTTTTCTTGGAATTCCAACAAAAGAGATTCCCCTGCATGCCACTGATGATGCCTTACAATCAACAACAAAACACTTGGCTTCATCTGAAGTGCTGTTCGCCCTCCTTGATATTGGTTTAGGAACCACGGCAGCTCTTGTATCACTGTTATTAATGTCACTCTTTTTGCAACACACTGTGGTTGACTCTGGAAGTAACTAGGCATTTCAGAAATGGCTGACAACAAAACTAAATACTAGAAACATTTTCCCACCAACTTATGCGGAGAAAAAAATTCATATGGCTAAAACTAAGACACAAAAATTGTTATTTTCGCCAGATGTTTACACTAACAAAGGCATCGGCCATTGAAAGCGGAGCAACGGAAACTGAAATCAGCAATCAGTTGAAAACGAGGCCATCGGCGAACTTATTTCTCTACATGCCACAGTCAGCAATCCATTCTTATTGGATCCATGGTATCAATAACACGCGTCTAAATGCAGGGCGTCATCCTTCCTGCGGGAGTATATCCAAGAGAAAGCAACTCTCCGAGTAATCACTACGGAAAAACTTCCGCAGCCAGGCGCCAAGTAATAATGTACATATGGAACGGTTGCTAACACTTTTATAATATAATTCGGGCAAAGTGTGCAGATGTCAGAAACGTCGTTTTCTATTTTAAACATCCCTATCATAAGCGTAACTCTGTTGCTGGGTTCAAGTTGCAGAAGTAGGACAACGTCATACGGACACACGGTCTGCGCTTTTTGATTCACATGCAAAGCAAAAAGTGAGTCTATGTACTCACCCGTTTCGTCCGTCCTGGCGTCTGTAAAAAAACTTGAACGTTGGATTTTTCTCAGAGACTATTAAGTCTATCAACACCCAATTTGGCATGATGATGAAGGCGTCAAAAAACATACATAGTGACTTGACCTTGCTTCAAGGTCAAGGTCGCAGGGGCCATAAATGTTGTCTGAAAAACAGCAATTTTTCACATTTTCCCAATTTTCTCTAAAGTGTTTGAGATTGGATACCTGAACTATATATGGTGTATAGGGCAAAGTAATCCCTATCTTTTGATACCAGTTTGATTGACGTTGCTTCAAGGTCAAGGTCACAGGTGCTCTTTAAAGTTGGATTGTATACATATTATTTTGAAGTGACCTTGACCCTGAACTATGGAAGATAACTCTTCCAAATTTCATAACATTGTAGTACACATGTCATACTTTCATGCTAGGTCACCCGTGTTGTCCGTCCGGGCGTCCGTCCGGGCGTCCGTCCGGGCGTCCGTCTCCGGGCGTCCGGGCGTCCTGTATTCTGTAAAAAAACTTTAACATAGGATTTTTCTCGGAGACTATAAAGTCTATCAACACCCAATTTGGCATGATGGTGTAGATTGACAAGGCGTCAAAAAACATACATAGTGACTTGACCTTGCTTCAAGATCAAGGTCACATAAGCTCTTTAAAGTTGGATTGTATACATATGTTGAAGTGACCTTGACCCTGAACTATGGATGATAACTCTTCAAAACTTCATGACATTGTAGTTCACATGTTATGCTGTTTTCATTAGACACATTTGGTCACATATCATCAAGGTCAAGGTCACTTTGACCCTTATGAAATGTGACCAAAATGAGTAGTGAACCACTAAAAGTGACCATATCTCATGGTAGAAAGGTCAATTAGCACCATTGTGCTTCCTATGTCTTGAATTAACAGCTTTGTGTTGCATGACCTTGGATGACCTTGACCTTGGGTCAAGGTCACACGCATTTTGGTAGGAAAAATGTGTAAAGCATTTCTTAGTGTATAATGTCATTGCTAGGTTTAGTTGTTTGACCTTGACCTTGAAGGGCACCTGAAGGTCAAGGTCATGTGAAGGTCAAGGTTACGTAAAGGTCAAGGTGACGCATGTGAGTCGTATGGGCTTTGCCCTTCTTGTTTGATGTGTAACTTACACAGAAATAACTAACTTTCTTCTTTCAATTGAAGGTGCGTTTACTATTAATTGAAACATTAGTATGTTTTTAAACGCCACACCAAAATATAGTGATACACATGAAGCCGCGTGAAAATCAACGAGAGCGATTTAACTCCGATCTCAGAGCACCTAACTTCCGGGGAAAGGATGACGGATGACATGGTGACGCCCTGCATTTAGACGCGTGTGTGTAAAGCTGTCTACAACCAGAACTGTCAGTCGCAGATTAAATCCAAAAACTCCAGGTATACTTTTATCTTGGTTTATTTATATACTTCAGACACGACGATGCAGACCCGGAAGAGGATCCATCAGCCTAAAAGCTAGAAAACCTCCAGTGGGCTCAGGGTAAGAATTGACTCCCCGCATCTCCCTACGCGATTCGTAAGAGGCAAATAACTAGGGACACCGTGACTTGTATTGCGTTTACTCTAAACGGCTCTAGTGGTTTTCGTGCTTAGTGGCCTTATATAGCCTTCGAAGGCTGATAAGCCGTAAAACACCATCCATCCATCCACCCACCAGACACAGCAGACGGAGAGGGTCAGTTTAAATAATCGAAGGATGGAAACAACTCAATGTATATATGAGCGTGCGTGCGTGCGTGCATGATTGCGTCTGTGTGTGTGTGGATGAGAGGTGCTGGGAGGTAATATGTTGGAGATGGTGAAGCTCATAAGTGCTAGGAAGTGTGATGCCATTAATGATATGCAATAGTTACATACCTGTGCAGTCCAAAACTATGGCCATAGCACAATTACCAATCTAATTAATATATTCATTAACTGTGGACACGGGAAAGGGACATTAACCAGTGAGCGGGTGGGTGGAAGGGTGGGTGGGGAGTGGGTGTAAATGGGGAGTGAATGAGTGAGTGCGTACGAAAGGAATTACCTCTCCCATATTGCAAATTAATATACTGTATATCAGATAATGCTGTAAATAGCTCAGTTGTCCAGAAGTCTGTCTACGCAATCTTGTTCGCTGACCTTGTTGTCTGCATGAGTTGCCAATATAATGTATTCATCATGTACACTTATTTTACCTCCTAAGATGAATAAAATCATTTTGATATGTATGTATATATGATCGCACACAAATACACATCTCCAACAATAGTCCGGCACTATACCGTGGAAAGCTTTCCTCAACCAGGGGCCGTATGCAAGAAAATATAATAGAGTAATTTATTCCTGAATAGCTGTATTCAAGAATAAAGTGCCAGTGATTTGTATGCAGTAAAACTGAATAACATTATTCTAGCCGTATTTCTACGAATAACTTTTTCGGTCAGTTTAATCCAGAATAATGTTCGAGTAATCTATTCCGAAATGGCGACATTTGTTTTGTGTCGACTGTATCGAACGAAATCGAATATTTCGATACTAAAGCCACCCATTCTAAAGATATGATGACGTGGAATTGTATTTGAAGTTCAGATTCAAGAGAGAGAACATCATCAACATGGCTGATGAAATATGCAATGACCTACAACTCGTCAACCGACACGGAGCTTTGCCACCACTACTGCAAGTCATGACAGCTCAGCGGTTCTGCGCGAGTCGATCATTCTAGGACGTTTGTGGCGAACTGATCGGCATTCACCAGTCTTCTGCGAGTCGAACAATCAGCAGAGTAACTGATGCACTCATGAAACAAGGTCCTGTCTGGGTCCTACTACCAACACTGGAAGAGGCTGTGAAGACGAAGAGACTCTTTTTTCAGCGGAATGGCTTTCCATATGCGATTGGAGCTATTGACGGCAACCAGATTAGAATTCCAGCTCCTTCTGTACAAGAACACGAGTTTGTCAATCGTGCATAGTGCATAAACTTCCTCTTGAATCCAGTTAGATTTCCTCGATCTTTTGTGGTGCACTTCCATGATCGCTTAACGAATTCATAATACGCTATGAGAGCTCGGCGGGCAGTACGTTCTCGACATATACGCATGCGCGAGTTGAGGGAAATTCCCATAGGATCCTCTAATAGCTATTTCCTGAGAAATTGCGCCTCCTGCATAGCGAATAATATTTAAGAATACAGGAGGAATGGGTATTCCTATTCTTGTGTTATTCGGAAATAAATCTAATCCATTTTTCTTGCATACGGCCCCGGAATTGTCAGTCGTAGATTGAATATAAAAAACTCCCAGTATAGGACATTCTCATTAACGTACCCTGCAGGAGTTATCCTCGGCGCTCTCTGTCGAAAAAACAACGCGTTAGGTAGAACCTCCTAGTTCCGGTTGCATTCTCGTAGCGTCTGCACTGAATACTAGATTGCTCAAAGTACATGTATGTGGGGGTGGAAAACAGTACTGTGTCATGTAAAGCTCGAATGAGTAGCAGCAGATAACTGTTTAGTTCTGGCTTGATTTGACAATTTCGTTTCCCTGGTCTGCTGCTACTCATTCGAGCTTTACATGAAACAGTATATCACACTATATCTCGATCGTCTGCTGGCGTAGTGGGATGAGGTTTGTTCACTTATCTTCTGTGGGTTTTGTGCAGAAAGTATACGCTAAAACAGTCTATCTAATATGACTATTTTCGAAAAGTTTTTAATCTAATTAACCTTTTTGCATGATTTAATATCATCTTTTTGACACGATCTAGCGTTATATTTTTACCAGTCTACCGGAACTAGTGGAAGTAAAAGGACGAAACTTGGGCTGAATTTCCGTTTCAGTCCTATACATTCTTGTTCATTTATTTCTTCACTTCAGAAGTCATCCATTCGCCTTCGCAGAAGACTTCATCAGGGCCAGTCACAGCAGACGGAGAGGGTACGTTTAATATGTGAATTTCGGATGTCTTTGAGTGAAGCGAATATTGTGTAAATAATATTTGTAATCCAACTCCTAACTAAAATTGAGTTGTATGTATGTATGTATGTATGTATGTATGTATGTATGTATGTATGTATGTATGTATGTATGTATGTATGTATGTATGTATGTATGTATGTATGTATGTATGTATGTATGTATGTATGTATGTATGTATGTATGTATGTATGTATGTATGTATGTATGTATGTATGTATGTATGTATGTATGTATGTATGTATGTATGTATGTATGTATGTATGTATGTGTGTATGTATGTATGTATGTATGTATGTATGTATGTATGTATGTATGTATGTATGTATGTATGTATGTATGTATGTATGTATGTATGTATGTATGTATGTATGTATGTATGTATGTATGTATGTATGTATGCATGTATGCATGTATGCATGTATGCATGTATGCATGTATGTATGTATGCATGTATGTATGTATGTATGTATGTATGTATGTATGTATGTATGTATGTATGTATGTATGTATGTATGTATGTATGTATGTATGTATGTATGTATGTATGTATGTATGTATGTATGTATGTATGTATGCATGTGCATGTATGAATACATGTATGTATGTATGTATGTATGTATGTATGTATGTATGTATGTATGTATGTATGTATGTATGTATGTATGTATGTATGTATGTATGCATGCATGTATGCATGCATGCATGTATGTATGTATGTATGTATGTATGTATGTATGTATGTATGTATGTATGTATGTATGTATGTATGTATGTATGTATGTATGTATGTATGCATGCATGTGTGGAAACTTCAAGCAGCAGAGATTCAGTGCATGGGAAAGTAAAGAATGTCAGGGCCGGATACCTAGAATTGAGAGTGTCAACCACCAACTCTCGTGTGTTCACCTGATCAACATGCACCTGAGTGACAGTGTGGTAAAGTTTGTCATTAAGGCCAAGCTGCAGCTGCTGGAGCGGGATAGTCTCATGCACCTGTACTATCTAGCCACATTTAGCAAGAAATGCAAAAGTGCTCCTTCCAATCTGAGACAGTAAACACATCCTCAATGATTGTAAAAAGAGCAAGAAGCTGATTCAATCCAGACACAACAAACTGATGAACATCATTGCACAATATATGCCTGAATAAAGTGGTGACATTAATTTGTCCTGAAAGACCAAATAGTGAATCAGAGCTATTTGCAGCAAGAAAACAACAGTAGCTGTTTAAACATTCAACACAGAAGGTTAGATGCTTGCTTCATAGACTACTCCAGGAGATTGTGCTACGTTGTAGAAATAGCAGTGCCATTTGACCCTTTCATAGGCACATGCTATGAGGCAAAATCCCTAATTACTTCCCCCCCTGCCAGCAGATCCAAGAGATTGGGGATGACTGTAAGATCATTGTGTTGGTTGTGGAGTCCCTGAAAAGTGTACACTCAAGATTTTGCAGTGCACTGAAACTAATCGGAATGAGTTCACAGAGAGCAAAAGTCATAGCCAGGTATTGTACTGTCAGTTTCCATCATTGGGTCTCTCATCATTTTTAAGAAGACATGTAGAGATGATATGCCAGGCCAATGCCCAATAAAATAGTGTGAAATGAGACATGTCATACAGTTAAAGGGAGACAAAAATATTTTTCCCTCGGTCTGACGGATTGCTACAGATTCCTTGGGTGGGTTGCACACGAATGCTAAATTTGCCACACTTGTGGTGCGTTCAAGAGGCCTATATTAACCGGTCGACTCTTGAACGACTTGGTACGGCTACCGGTATCGACCGGTAAATACCGCGCCGCGGCGACGTTACGCTTGTATAACCAAAATGGCTGCCTTCGGGGAAAGGAAGAAAGTCGCCATCACAAATATGCGCCGTCGCACGCATTTCGACCTGTGGTTTCTACCCAATCTATGTGAGACGTTGCAAGAAGTTAGGCTGATATTGTTCTTTTTTATTGAAGAATAACTGCTCTGAAATAATTACCGAGCAAGATGTGAGCAAGCATTTCTACGACAGACGTCGCCAAAATTTAAATGAGACAACTCTTGTATCTTACATTAGCCATTAGTTTGTTGTGTAACCTCCCTTGAAGTGAGCATCGAGAAATTCTTGCTTACACCAAGTCAGCACTGTCGTTTTGACATAAATTTTTATTTATATTCGAGCGATGCCGACCCTTCATGCACAGCTGCAGCTTAACGTATTTTATAAGCTTCCACAAGGAACGAGCAGTCTGCAGCTGCTGGTTTACTCATTTGGTTGAGAGGCGCAACCCGCGACGATGAGAAGGCATCGCGGAAATCCATCTTGGCTACCGTTCGGTCATAACGAGTCGTTCAAGAGTGCACAATGGGGGCTCGTCTTCCGTTCGACGAACGGTAGGTCGTCTTGAACGCAGGGCTGTATAGGTACATTCCTTGATCAGCATTGAAAAAAAAAGAGAAAATTACTTAACAAATGAGGACAAGGGTGGGGCATAAATATTCAATCCACGTATTATTGTTTTGTTTTGAGATATTTGTTAACATTGAACTTATGCATTTGGAATTTGTGTGTGTTTGGTGTGTGTGTGTGTGTGTGTGTGTGTGTGTGTGTGTGTGTGTGTGTGTGTGTGTGTGTGTGGGGGGGTATGTGTGAGTGCGCGTCCATGTGTGTGTGTGTGAGCGTATCTGTGTGTATCCGTGTCTGTGCGCGTGCATGCATGTGTGTGCGCGTTTGTGTGTATGTGCCTGGGTGCCTGTGTGTGTGTGTGTGTGTGTGTGTGTGTGTGTGTGTGTCTGTGTGCGTGCAAATGTGTATGTGTGTGTGTGTGTGTGTGTGTGTGTGTGTGTGTGTGTGTGTGAGTTTGTGTTTGTATGTGGTTGTGTGTTTGAAAGGGGGTGGGGGATGTGTGCAAGCGCACACGTGTGTGCATGTGTGCATGTGTGTATGTGTGCATGTTCATTTGATCACACGTGTACACGCACACAATGTACATAGCTTTCTTTCTTTTTGTGTATGTGTGTGTGCGCGCGCGCGAGTGTGTGTGTGTGTGTGTACGTGTGTGTGTATGTGTGGTGTGTGTGTGTGTGTGTGTGTGTGTGGTGTGTGTGTGTGTGTGTATGTGTGTGTTCGTGTTCATATAGGCATCTATTAGACATAAATGCAGGAATAAGGCTTTTTGACAGGTTTGATTCCAATATGTCCCATTGATGCATGTGCAATGCTGATACCTCTCATACTCTGTTGGTTACAGTGACAGTGACAGTGGAGTGATGCTTGCCTGACTCAGGAGTATCTGGAGATGAGGAATGCACACCCTACATGAAGATCCGCAGTAGTGACTTGTGCATAGTATTGGTGCATAGTATTGGTGAGCGTCGTTGGTGCAGATGGTTTTTTCGATTGTTCTTCAAAACATTTGTCAGTTATTCACATTGTTGACTGCTTTCTGTACTGCAGTAAGCTGTTGAAAGCATGTTTAATTAAATTAATTTTGTCTGACTCAGGAGTATCTGGAGATGAGGAATGTATACCCTACATGAAGATCCGCAGTAGGGACTTGTGCATAGTATTGGTGCATAGTATTGGTGCATAGTATTGATGCATAGTATTGGTGCATAGTATTGGTGCATAGTATTGGTGCATAGTATTGGTGCATAGTATTGGTGAGTGTTGTTGGTGCAGCGGGGTTTCTTCGATTGTTCTTCAAAACATTTGTCAGTTATTCACATTGTTGACTGCTTCTTGTACTGCAGTAAGCTGTTGAAAGCATGTTCAATTTAATTAATTTGTACATTGTTCATAATAATGCTGGTCACATGATGGGCTGTTTGATGCTGCCTAAATGACAGATGTCCTTGCTGACCAAGTGTTTCAGTTTTTTACGTGCTTGTTTATGTTTGCTGTAATTGCGCGGCGTTTTGTTAATAAAATGAATATTCATACAGATACAATTTCTCACGCTTTGAATGTATGTAGGAGAATGCGGGGTCTGTACACAGAGCGACATGATCGTTGTGTAGAGCTCGTACTGCAGGAACTCTCCAAGTCGGTGCTGACGGAATACTCTGAGGCGTTCCACAATTAGCCAGTGGCTCTGCACGGAGATCCCATAGACACTTGCAAACCAGACCCATGTGTATTAGACCATAGTCAATCAGCCGCTTTCATTGTTGAAGTGTCCAACCCTTTTGGTGTATTTTTGGACGCATGTTATACGTTCAACAAATGCATATCCCACTATACTTCAGGCTTTGTGAAGCGGGTTTTTCCACCAAGATCGTTGTCCTGGTGTCCTGGTGACAGGTTCCCTTGGAACCGTGCACCGACACGTAGTTCCAGGCCTGACACTACTGGGGTTACCAAGGCCTTGCGAAAACCTGAGTATCTAAGTGATCAAGAAGAGTCTGGGCTTGACAAGGTCGTATAATGACGCTAGATGTAAGTCCTTGACTTTAACCTGACCCGCTCACACACACACACACACACACACACACACACACACACACACACACTAAACCACAGTTCGTTATCTTGAAAGAGGTTTTCGACCAGGTATACAAGCTGCGTGCTAATCTACCCATATTACCAACAGATATGGAAAATATTGGAATATTTACACGATGTAGTAAAGAGTGGAGTTACACACACACACACACACACAGAGAGAGAGAGAGAGAGAGAGAGAGAGAGAGAGAGAGAGAGAGAGAGAGAGAGAGAGAGAGAGAGAGAGAGAGAGACTTTGAAACTTTATTTGTCAGGCCGTTGGCCCATAAACAAAGCTGTTTACAAAATCTGAATCATATATTCAAACATAAATCCAACAATAACAACTAAATCATATTCAACACACACGCACGCACACGCACGCACGCACACGCACGCACGCACACTCGCAAAAAAAAAAAAAAAAAAAAGTTCTAACCAAATACTTCAACACAACATGTGTGGGCTTCATACTACTACGTGCGGTCTAGCCCAGCTCCTTTAACAACAAAGATACTATCAGCTCGTATTCAGCTTCTAGACCGCTAATCAGTCTAGCTCGACGAGGCTATTATCACCGTCTACCTAGTCCAGAACATAACAATTCCTTCCAACCCATAATCAAAGAACAAAAACTAGCCCCCCCAAAACACACACACACACACACACACACACACACACACACACACACACACACACACACGCACGCACACAAATCAACACTAGTAAACGATCATTAGGTGAGAACGAACGAACGAACGAACGAACGAA
>JAWQFJ010023870.1:30000-35000 GCA_034096865.1 Theodoxus fluviatilis | reverse complement strand
CAGCAATAAGAGTTTACCATTTTACCCATGAATGCAACTCAAAGATTATTACAAAGGTATACTGAAACGTGAAAGCAGAAAAATCAAAGTGAGCTGGTTGAAACACGATGCAGAAACTCTGAAGTACGCTAAGGATAGTCGTACTTAGCTTCAGTTTCTGAACATTGAACATCTTCAAGTGTTCCTTTCCGCATCTTTATACCGCGATGGGAACAAGACTTACGAGATGCAGGTAATCGTGCAGAACTAATACAGCTTGGGAACACTTTATGTTCCACAGCGGTACGCACTGTGCCACTGCGGTTGCAGTTACGACTAGAAAATATAAAGAAGAGACTACAACACCCGCGACGTGGAGCCTAATCTCATCACGGCTTATCAATCCAAAGACAATACGTTCACCATGGGATCAGGTCAGCTGTGTTCCGTGCCGCGTGGATCCCAGAGTGAAATTTTCGAACTGATTTTTATTATTTATATTGGCTTTCCCTTGTAAGAAGTAATATTCTGATAAGAATGAAATGATGAGATATCCTTCATCCCTGGAAACCCTGTCAGTAATCATTAAACTGCCCTTGTTCTAGTCTGTTTTCAATGTTCTTCATGAGCATGTTTGCCAAGTGCAAACCCAAAAGCGAACAGAAGTTGAGATGTACAAAAGGTAACGGTTAAAAAAAAAAATTTATGGGACAAAGCCCACCGGGAGACGAAATAAGGGTTTGCGTGCGTGTGTGCGTGCGTGCGTGCGTGTGTGCGTGCGTGTGTGCGTGCGTGTGTACGTGCGTGCGTGAGTGCGTTCATGCGTGCGTGAGAAAGTGTAAACAATCTTCCTTAAAAGGGGACAAACCCCGCAGCCCCTGGATAAAATCAGTTGCCAGGACGTTATATTATCACCTTTACCTTTGCCTTGCCTATACAAAATGTGACCAATTATGGTCCACAGCAATTTCAGAGACACATGTTGTGCACTTAGAGGAACCTGATGGTGACAGCTCTACCACGCTGAGAATCGCACAGCAGCGAGCCGAAGTCAAAGGCACAGCACTCTTTTAGCTGGTGTCGACTGGAGAATGGTAACAACCTCCAAAATGGCGTCGACTGGAGAAGTGTAACAACCATAGAAAAGTGTTGACTTGTGAAGAGTGTAACAATCTTAGAAAAAGGGACGAGTGGAAAAGAGTGTACAATATTTTAAAGCGACGACTGGAGAGAATTGTAACAACCTTAGAAAAGGTGTCGACTGGGAAAGAATGTAAGAACCTCAGAAAAGGCATCGATTGGAGAAAAGTGTAACAACCTTAGAAATGGTGTCAACTGGAGAAGTGTAACAACCTCAGAAATGGCGTCGAGGAGAAGAGTGTAAAAACTTTACAAAAGAGTGGGTTAAGACTAAAAGTGCAGCGACCCTGATCCATAATGCTGGGCTGTTCGTGTCATTGCGTCCATAAGCTCAAGGCACAAGCGCTGAAGAGCAAATGACAAGGACGTTCTATGATCACAGCCTCTGACTCTCTCATGCGCGGTCTTGGAGCAGCACGGCGGAAAGGCTAAACGCACCGAAAGGATCCTTCTGGAGGTGCTGGTGCTCGCGCATGCGTTAAGTCTCACTCATCGTCGTCCTCAGAAAAATGTCAGGATCTGCCAAATGTTAAATTCCGACTCTCGTCCTCACTCCCAGTATTTGTTTACCGAATCCCAATAGCTTTCACTACATTCTCTGGAAAGACAGGTTGGATGTGGGTGTGTTCGCGTGTGCATGGGGATGGGTGTGTCCATGTGTGGAGTAGGAATCGGTGAAGACTGGTTGAAATTAAAAGCTAGGCCTTAGGGCGTGCCAGAAGCTGCTGCAATTGCAACAATTTGTTTATGGAGATGACGACGACATAAGTGTAGGTGGAATCATACTTTATTGTTACTCATGGGTACAGGAGCTGCGGGCTGGTCCCAGGCCGGATGGTAATGGCCTAGACAAAACCCAAGACCTGGTGGCAGTGGTCTCTCCCCCAGACGGGATGGGGTCTCTCTCGACCTGCCGACGGTCCCTCCTTATCAAAGAAATGCGCGGACCTCAGGGGAGCCAGGCTTGGGATCGGCAGTCGCATCTCAGCCTGTCTCTGGGTTGTGTTTTCCTAATGATAGAAAAAGACTTATTGCTGCCTTATACTTACTCGAAATTATTCACACCAAGTGTGGCCTCATCCGGCACAACAAAGTCAATCGAATGAATATTGAACCATTGCAATCAGATGTCTTAAATTTAGAGAAATTATCAAATATGTCTATTGTATTTAACAATTCAGACTGCGCGGCAAGGACGACAGGAGGGAACTGTCCGCCGTCACATGTCAAGTCCAGTAAACAAACGATGGGAAAGGCCGCTCTGCGACCCTCTCAGACTGATAAGCTACATAGTATGCTGGTCTTACAACCTAGACGACATGGGCATCTGAGACGCAGGATACATGATAGAGGGAGGAGAGGGGAAACCATCGGGGGTGGGGGGGGGGGAGAGAGAGAGAGAGAGAGAGAGAGAGAGAGAGAGAGAGAGAGAGAGAGAGAGAGAGAGAGAGAGAGAGAGAGTGTGTGTCCGTGTAAAGACTTCGGGCTTTACTTCACCTGGTCAGAATACTAAAGACTGTTCAGAGTAATGCCTGCTCTTTCTGTTTGACAGAACCCGAAACTTTGGAGCATCTCTTTATTGACTGTACTGTTAGTGAAACCTTTTGAAAAGAAATTATTTGTTTCCTTTATAGCAAGACAAAGATTCCCTTACTTTTGAATAAGCAAGATAATTATTTTGGCTCGCCAGATTATGATTCATGTACAAACCATAACATTCTGCTAGGAAAGAAACATATATATTACAAAAGATCCATGAGTGAATCGCTTTTATTTGAACACTTTAATAAAGTTCTGTTTAATGTGTTGAATATAGAAGAGTGTGAAGCTAGAATGGCAGGTAATTTTGAGAGATTTAAGTTGAAGTGGAAGTCTTTTTTCCAGGAATGAGGGCAGTTGTGTTTGCATGTACATTTCTGTTACAATTACTACGATCCAACCTTGATAGTTGTATCCTTTTTTGAAAATATATTGTTTTTTTAAACTCCACATAGTACTAAATCTAAAAATAAAAATAAAATTATAAAAACAACAACAAAAAACATGCTTACACTATATACAAAGACCAAATGAGCAGATGACTGCGTAAGATTTGGTGGCGATACCTATACACGAGGAGCATCATCTCTCTGTCCAACGTCTTCATTCCTTTTCATCAACGCTTGTCAATCCTAGCAACATCATCCGTAGTTTGAGCATTCACGAATGATAAACTACCGTTATGATTTTAACAGACGGTCAAAAATCGAACTTTATTATGCCGTGTGCATTTCAGTTGTTTGGTCGGTGATAATCACCATGTCTCAGAAAGTTGAAATATTCTCTCTCTCTTTCTCTCTCTCTCTCTCTCTCTCTCTCTCTCTCTCTCTCTCTATCATTGCATCTCCTTGCGCCTGGATTTCAATTTGTTATATTCCTTCAGGACCTTCCTGACAAATATATTTGCATTCGCCTCCGACTAATTCTGGTTTGTAGAAAATTGCTCTAGGCATTATTTGTTGCAAATTCCATGAAATACATGAAGTTAAGTAGGACTGAAGGCTCCGTTTCCGAATGGTTTGCCCTTCAGCTGTCCTTGAGCCAATTTCCCCCGGCATTGGGGGTGACTTCGATGGGATTGAAACTTGCCTTCTCTCGTCCTCCCTACGACCAGACATCCTTCCCAGAACGGAACCGTTCGACATTGAGATTGAATGACCAGCGGCAACGTGCCTACTGGAGTCGATGGAGCAAAGGAAGACGTGTGAATAACTTCTCTGTGTGTCGATCCTCTCGCCTCGTAGCGTGATGAAAAAAGCACTAAGCTTTTCGCCACATACTTCCTGCAGGCAGTCACGTACGACGTAATAATACAAAGTGTCCTGCTTGTCAGTACCTTAGAGATGACGAATACTTGTGTACGATTATAGATTCTGCAGTGAAATCCTGTTCGAGGCAACAGCACTGTGCCACGTTGTATATGATTATGGACATGAACACTTGTATTTGCACAAACCGACATATACTTATTTTGAACCTTGACTGTTATCGTCGTTACCGTCAACAGCAGTTAGCAAAAACAGCATCATGATTAGTAAGCAACAATATTGTTTTCTTTTTCCTCCATCACCTTTTCCTTCATCTCCACCTCCACCTCGCTGTCCATCTCCACCTCCTCCTCCATCTCCACCTCCACCTCGTTCTCCACCTCGTTCTCCACCTCGTACTCCACCTCATTCTCCACCTCGTTCTCCTCCTCCTCCTCCTCCTCCTCCTCCTCCTCCTCCTCCTCCTCCTCCTCCTCCTCCTCCTCCTCCTTCTCCTCCTCCTCCTTATCCTCCTCCTTCTCCTCCTCCTCCTACTCCTTCTCCTCCTTCTCCTCCTTCTCCTCCTCTTCCTTCTCCTCCTCCTCCTTCTCCTCCTCCTCCTTCTCCTCCTCCTCCTCCTCCTCCTCCTCCTCCTCCTCCTCCTCCTCCTCCTCCTCCTCCTCCTTCTCCTCCTCCTCCTCCTCCTCCTCCTTCTCCTTCTCCTCCTCCTCCTCCTGCCCCATCTTTTTCTCTCCATCATCCTCCTTCTCTATCCACCTCCTCTTCCCCCATCCTCCTCCTTCTTCCCCATCCTCCTCCCCCCCCCCTCCTCCTTCTCCTCCTTCTTTTCATCTTACTCATCGTCTTCGTCCTCGTTAGTGCATAATGTATTCATTGCTCGTGCTGCATCGCTTTTATTTTCAAGGTTAAGTTGTCTCATGATAAAAAGTTTCGTACCGCTGATCTGGCGAATCGTCGAAGTCGACCATGAGAGAGATCCATGCTACATTTTGCAGGCAACAAACCCATTTCTAAGCAATCCAGGAAGGCATCGTTTTCGCCTTTACGTTCCGGCTCTGACCCTGGGATTCCACT
>JAWQFJ010023870.1:17500-25000 GCA_034096865.1 Theodoxus fluviatilis | reverse complement strand
TCTAGAAATGTTTGTGTAATCACACGCAGCAAAGGCAAACATCTTTGGGTCCGAGATTTCATAAAACGCTCACTGTTACAACTGGCTAATCACAGTTAAGATAACAAGAGTTGGTTGGGGAAAGTCATCTCTGTGGGGCATTGTCCAATCACAAGATTTGGCGGGTGAATACGTCATGTTAATAATATGCAAGTAGGTCACGCTCTTCGTTTTAGGATACTCTACGTTCTAGGATATGACACGGGCGTATGTAACGCATATGTCCAGTTGGGCATGACAGTACGAGGGCGCTCGCGCACCTTTCAATTGATGACGTAATTTCTCTAGAGTGAAGGGGAGAGGTGCATCTTTTTTTTAAGGCACAAAACGGGGGAACGAGGTGGGGAGTACGGTTGAATGAGAGAAGGCGTTAAAGGGAGTGAAGATGCGTGGAAAAAGTAGTTACGGATCGACGAGGCCACCTTGCGCGTCCTGCAGATGTTGTCTTTGACCAAGAGCCTTCTTCTCTTTCCAGCGCACTGCCCAAAGCCACGGTGGTGTCTCCTTCCATGTCCTCCTATTTCCACTCTCTGCGCGTCCTGCAGATGTTGTCTTTGACCAAGAGCCTTCTTCTCTTTCCAGCGCACTGCCCAAAGCCACGGTGGTTTCTCCTTCCATGTCCTCCTGTTCCCACCCTCAGATCATCCTCGGCTCTCTGCCTCATCACGCCCCGAGGCCAAATGCAAGATCTGCACGAAAACAAGCTCGTGAAGACCGAATAAACGTCCACAGCAACATGTGCCTCGACAATGGGGAATTTTATAGGTTCATTTTGGAGAAGTCGCCTCCAGGGCAAAGAAGTAAAAAAGGAAAGTGCTACAGGATTATTTTTATTAAAAACATTTGGGGGGGGGATCGGAAGATCCCCTGAAGTCTTTATCCTACACGGAACCAGGAGAGTTGGTGTGTTGGGTGTAAAACATTTGCCGGGGAAGGGGAGAAAATTCTCCAACATTAAGTGAGATATACTCGTACATTTATATCAGGGCTTGTCGGTTAATAGTTGAGGGGGAAAGGCAGCAAAGTGACATTAAACGTCTCCTTCTCTCAGTTATATTGTATCTACAAGTCTCCTTTGATGACGTTCATCACACTACAACAGCTTGATAAATTACTCGACTATTCGACTGTTGTGTCAGATGTGTCAGATGCGAAGACGGATGTGTGGAAACCGGACATAATCCACAGCGGCTGTCGCTATCCTTTCCTGTGAGTGTTTTGGTAAACACCAATTGGGGACATAAAGGAACAGAGTAAGTGTGTTTCGAGTGTTTGCGACGGGTTTGAGAGCGAGGCACTGCTTGCTGACATAAAGCAACAGTGTGGGAGTTTTATTTGTGTGCCCCAAATATTGCCGCGTGTTTTATTGTACTTTGAACGGAGATACACTGACGTGCAATGGCCGATGAAAGGCATGAAGTGGCCTGCCCAGAAAACTGTTCCCAGGAGAATTGTGGGAGGGCAAAAGAAGGAAAGGCGGTCAGAAGAAAAACCCAGAAGACTCATGACACTGAAGTGTGAGCGAGAAAATCGTGCTGACCCTTGACCTTAACACAACTGTCGGACTACAAGACGAAATCGACAGAAATACAATCCCTCAATGCTGCGCCATCAAGGCTCAACACGGATACAAGAAATAAATGCAGAAGTTAAGCAAAACAGCAGTTCAATCAGTGAGAATTCATTCCCCGACCCCCAGCCTTTCACTTCCCATTTCCAGCCAAATTTCCCTTACCACAACCCCCTTTCCCTTGTTATATGATGGGTCATACTCATTCTATTCTGTTCACATCTTCCCTCTCCATACACAATGAAGAACTCGAGCTATTCGTTTGTGTGCAACAAGCTGTTCGTTTGCTGATCTCAACGTCTCACTACTCTCCTCGATGTTGCCATTTTCTCTGCATTGCTGTCCAATGTTGGGATATTCGGTTGACTCGTCTGGTTCTTCTGTGCATCATTCTCCTCTTTGTCCCAGCCTAATTCAGTTTAATTTGTTTCATTGTTGGCGGCTCCTCCTCCTCCTCCTCCTCATCCTCCTCCCCCTCCTCCTCCTCCTCCTCCTCCTCCTCCTCCTCCTCCTCCTCCTCCTCCTCCTCCTCCTCCTCCTCCTCCTCCTCCTCCTCCTCCTCCTCCTCCTCCTCCTCCTCCTCCTCCTCCTCCTCCTCCTCCTCCTCCTCCTCCTTCTCCTCCGCCTTCTCCAACGCCTCCTTCTCTTCCTCCTTCTCCTCCTTCGCCTCCTCCACCGCGTCTTCCTCCTCCTCCTCAACCGCTTCCTTCTCCTCCTCCTCTCCTCCTCCTCCTCCTCCGCCCCCTCCTTCTCCGCCTCCTCTTCCTCCGCCTCCTCCCCGCCCCCCTTTACCCTGTTTATCTATAGTTTCACATTTTCCTCTGCTTTAGTCACTTTTTTAATATTACTTTTCTGACCCCACTTATGTGATTTATAGTCTTTTTCGTTGTATTTCCCGCTTCGATAAATGTGCGTAGCGCTCTCTCTCTCTCTCTCTCTCTCTCTCTCTCTCTCTCTCTCTCTCTCTCTCTCTCTCGCCTCTCACTCCCCCCCCCCTTCTCTCTCTCTCTCCGCTGCATTAGTATCATCACCATATTTACAGAGAACAGTAAGCCTTGGACGTTGGGCAAATACGTAAAATTTACATGGAGACTATAAACATCCCAAAAACTTCAGCACCCGCTCGCTTAAAGATATGACTGTTAGAAAGTTTATAACGGGAACTTTAATCCGTTATGTCTCTTTTTGTAGGCACAACAATGTCGACTAAAATGACATCCAGAATCGGTTCGAATGAACTTTTTTAAGAACATTCAGGAGATGAAATCAAAAAGCAAGTTTGTAAACTTTCTTTTTAAAACACTTGAAAGCTTGAGAACTTCAGGCGAAGACAACAGCCTGATATTTTAGATCAGCCAGCTTCGACAACTTCCTACAGCGCGCGCTGCTCTGAAACTAGTGCATGTGGGGTGGTAGTCAAGAACAAAGCGACGCTCAAGGGGCATATTTATAGATAACACGTACAACCGGAGGTAAGGTTATTAGTCATGAAAACGTTGCACTGTCTTTACCCGCCCATATCCCTTTCATGTCACTTTTACAGCTGTTACAGTCCAAGGGTTATGCCAGCCGATGACTTGGTGACTATGGAAAGTCAGTGCAAACACAAAAACAGAGGATGCAGTGAAACAGATATTTCACTACGAATTACTCACAGTCAGAAGATGGTCAGTATGGAGCGGTCAGATAAACTACGAGGGATGAATGTGTTGTGAAAAACTACCAACCAAGAACAAGTCGAGGCTGAGAGGTTAAGTGATCCATTCATA
Organism: Theodoxus fluviatilis; assembly: GCA_034096865.1. NCBI lineage: Eukaryota > Metazoa > Mollusca > Gastropoda > Cycloneritida > Neritidae > Theodoxus > Theodoxus fluviatilis. Next base: position 21,622 of record JAWQFJ010023870.1, on the reverse strand, counting down.
AGCACAGACAGACATGTACCGGCCTACTTCTATATAGTCAGTCCCCGCAACGAACATCTAATTACAACTGACCTGAGTTAGAGTGTGGACAGGGTAGGCAACGGTGGTGGTAGCGACAGCGTTGCAATGCAGATGTAGGCAAGCAGGCAGACAGGCAGGCAGATTGGGGGGCAGACAGACAGACGGGCAGGCAACCAGGCAGGCAGACAGACACACAGGCAGGCAGGCATGCAGACAGACAGAGAGACAGTCACACAGACACGCATGCAAGCAGGCTGGCAGACACACAAGCAGGCAAGCAGGCAGGCAGACAGGCGGACAGACAAGGTAGAGACAAGACAGACAGGCAAGACAAGATAGAGACAAGACAGACAGACAGACAGACAGACAGACAGACAGACAGACAGACAGACAGACAGACAGGCAGGCAGGCAGACAGACAGACAGACAGACAGACAGACAGACCGACAGACAGACAGACACACAGTCAGACAGAAAGACGGACGGACGGACGGGCGGAGAAAGAGAAACAAAGAGGTGGAATCTGAAACAGACAGACATCAGCTTTCGACAGGCAAACAGCTCCTTAATCACAGGACCCATGTATGGAAGAAAGCAGGAGGCAAGCCCGACTTGAATGACTTTGTCACCGACCTTTGTACCTGTTCTATCCTATTCCTACACATAAATGGATGAGGAATAAGGAGAAAAATATCGTATCGTATTCAGGTATAGACCGTGCCACCAAAAAACCCATCTAAAGACAAACATGTTAGAGCTATGAAAATATATTTCAAAACAAAATGTCAGTCACAGTTTCTTTCAATAGTCTTTTCGTGTCATAAAATCGAGCGAAGAGTTTCTATGCACCCCGTCTAAAGGCCTCCGTTTCAGTATATATTTTACATTATGGGCAGGCGTAATTCGCAGTGATATTTTGCCCATTTTAGACCCATACCACCACCACCACCATTACGACCATTACGATCATCACTGCCACTATCACCGCCATTATTATCGTAAGAGTACCTAGCGGCCGTAGCCTCTGGATGTCCTCATCATTAACTGGAACCCCTGGCTGCCGGACTTTTGGGGCCTGCTGCAGTAGATTAACCAGGTGCGGTCCCAAGCAGCCAGAGAGGTTACCGTGAGGGTGGTTATCGGAATAGGATCCGCTCATTCATATCCACATTACCCAGGAAGTTCGATCTTTAACCCATGCCCCAAAACAACCTGCTTGTCAAAGATCATATCCAATCCCAAGAATATTACCACGCATATCTGCCACACAAACAAAAAAGCAATATCATCCACTAGACATTTTTTTCTGGCAAGGCACTCTTCTTTTATTGCCATCAACACCAAAATCAAAAGGAACAACAAAAACAGAGAACAATTCGCACTTTCGAGGGAAACGTATCACGTAGGCCACGCTATTTCTTTCCATCATGCACATCAGTCATGTCGACTTTGTAGGACTTTCCCACGAGCCTTCCTTAGAACACCGTCGTCAGTTTTTAGGGAGCAAGAGAAGACGCCCGATGTTTGACCCCGGTGCTTTTTTTCCACTTTACCGACGCCATTTCGGAAAATCCGGGATCTATTTGACCTGAGGTCACAAAGCCGTCAGAGGTCCGGCTGTTGCCGGGTTGGACTTGTCCAGGGACATGAATATGGAGGAGGTGCTCAGGAGGATTCACCTCCTGTCTGCACGCTGTCCCTACAACGGAAATGCGAGCAATTTTCTCAGATTGCCGCCATCAGCACGGCGATCCAGCGAGCACTTAAATCTCGCCCAATGATTACTTATGTGTATTCGCCGTCGTTAAGGTACGGTAAAGGTTTCTTGTGGTATTTCTTGTCGTTTTCTGTATCCGGATTCCGTGCCATTACGATTCAGAGGAATGTAGTTATGGTGCTCCAGAGTAGGTACTTACAACCATGTGCAACACAATGGAAACTAGGGTGTTCCGAAGTAGGTTTTGTTTGAACACTGATGGATTCAGGAGGATGCCCGTGCTTTGCAGCATGAAGACAAGTGCACAAATGCCTGCAATACTAAATGCGCTTCCGATATTATAAATGAGCTTGATTGCTTTCATGTGACTTATATCGCGTCGAAGAGGGCAATAGATGCGACATAGAGATGGAATTAAATAGTATTCGAGTAATTCGCAATATGTCTATCGCGCTTTTTCAAGCTCTGCAATTTGTTGTCATTCTGTTTTAAATACCGACATAACCTTTTTCTGTAACCTTTATTACATATCTTTATTATATGAATATAACTTAAATAATAGACACACTTCAAGTCCTTGTTTTGCATTTTATAGTGAATTTGTTCGCTGTTGACATGACGATAACAGTAGATTATTATTGTAGGAAACTTAATCATCCTTTCGCAAACAAAAGTAAATGAATATCGTTATTCGGTTCCTTCTCGTCGATAAACAGAACAATAGCGTACGATATTCGAAAATGTTTTACCGTCTCGCTGTATTGGACTTATGGATTTTAAATCTGATTGCAGCAGGTATTTTTGTGTATTCATAGAAGTCAACCACGCAATTGATATTGCTTTGCTTGACGGAACTACCGGGTTCTAAAGGTACCAACCACTTCTTCACCTAACCTCGCAAGCAACACGTCATGGTAGGGATCGAGGGTAGGCGCATTTGATAAAGATCAATTCTCTCTCTCTCTCTCTCTCTCTCTCTCTCTCTCTCTCTCTCTCTCTCTCTCTCTCTCTCTCTCCCTCCCTCCCTCCCTCCCTCCCCCCCCTCTCTCTCCCTTCCTCCGTCCCTCCTTCCCTCCCTGCCTCCTTCCCTCCCTCCCTCTCTTTGTGTGAGGCTTGGAAATAAGAGACTTGCTGGCCTGTCAAAACATCACCCGTCTATGCCATAAACCAGTTGCTGCCAGTCGGCTCTCCCTTATGGCGTCTCCTATTTATCCACCACAAAATTGCCTTCCGCCGCCATGCCTTTCAAAAATGGCGTCAGCTGCTATGCCGAGAGGGCTAATGCGGAAATGACTCTGACCTCTGACCTCGTTCTCTGTCGCCTTTTTGCATTCAGTGTTTGCAGTAGCCTTTTTTCATGTGCAGTCAGCGTTCGAAGTCTCTCTCTCAGGCAAAGGTTACGAGCGTGTCGCCAACTTGTACGTGTGTGTGTCTGTTCTGTGTCAGAGGGCGTGAAGCAATCTGATCGTTGACACAGATTGAACCAGGGCTGTAGACATTCGGTCGTGGAACGATGTCTGCTGGGGTATCAAGATATGCACTTTTAATAGGGTCTTCCTCATCCTCTGGTCCTCAACTCAGCAGTTATATCACTCGAAAGAATGTGGTAGTTCTCTGCTTTTGTGTGTATGTGTGCGTGTGTGTGTGTGTGTGTGTGTGTGTGTGCACGCGCGCGCGCACGTTTTCGTGTGCGTGTGCCTGTGTCTGCAAATGTGTGTGCGTGTATTCTGAAGCCTGTGTATGTGTAGTAATTGGGGGGGGGGGGGGGGGGGTGGGGGAGGGGTTGCCGTTTTAAAGGAGGAAAAGGAACGTAATGTATAGTTTAAAAATTATATGGTCTAATCTAAGCCTCTTGATTGAATCATCACGGAGTTCTTTTATGAATTTATCAACGTCATGAATAATGTCAGCATAAATTCATTTCCCTATAATATATGTAAATTTATTCACACGAATCCCTAGTTCTTTGATGTCAGATTTAGTCACGTGTTTCACCTGAAGCGTGCATACTCCGAAATCTCCAGGCAGTAACATGAGAATGCGATTCATGTTAGATTTGTTTTACATTGTGCAACCATTTTGATGGCACTCTTTTGTAAGGAAGATTGGACACAGCCCACCAATTATGTTGTTCTCAATTCCCATCCTTGGTAGCAGATCCCTCCTTGATACAATATCAGATTTGTCATCGAACGGAACATGCGACCTTGAGAGGTTTCTCCCCAAAATAAAATAAAAATTAAAAAAGCCGAGTCTGGGATGTTTCATAGAATTCGACAAGCGTGTTCACGATGCAAAGATATTTTCCTCAATGTACTGATAAAGGGGGAGTTGTCCGTTGCTGTATCACTGTTTTGTAAAGCCAAGTGACTTGACTTCATCGT
>JAWQFJ010023870.1:7500-12500 GCA_034096865.1 Theodoxus fluviatilis | reverse complement strand
ACCAACTCGTTAACAATTCAAATACCAATTGAATGTAAGCACTTGCACATTGATGAGGAAGTGGAATGATGCTTAGCTAGACCTATATTTCTTTAGCTCAACAAATTCTACATTGTGAGAGCTTGTATAAGAGGTGAAAGTAGACTGACTTGGGTCATTTGCATGCATGGTGCTTCTGGCAAGCTTTTAATGTCGTGTCACTTTTAGCACCGGGATCTATATTCGATTCTGCCGTGACAAAGTGGAAGGGAAGTCGAGCAGAAAGCTTGGAGGACACCCGCAAAATTCTGCTAGGAGCGACTGGAACCCTGGTCGGATGCAGTCTCGTTCTTGCAGTGTTAAGGGCACCACGGCATCTTGGACTCTCGATTCTTCGCTTGTTACGGCAGCATTGTGGAGCCTTCCTGCTGTTTGTGGAGGCCATTAGTGGTTATTTGCCAGGCCAACATCACCACGTGGTCAGCACACAGGGCAAGCCAATGGCTATGGGGCCCAGCAAATGTCAGACTTCCACCTCGATAGCAACAGGAAATGGTAGGACGATGTGTGCACTTGATTTTTATCTTATAATTCTCGAAACTCTCGAGCAAGAACCCATACCCTTAACAAGAAAAAGACATACGTCACGGAAAAAGCTGCCACATATTTGAAAACTTTTCTCTTATATATCTCTCTTGCTGATGTATATCGTGTTTATTTTCACGGAAAGAAGGAAAGACGTAAGGATTCAGTGACGAGACACTGGTTATTCCTCCAAAATAATCAATATACGGATTTACGATAAAAACTATCTAATAATGAGACTCCTAACTGCGCGTTTTTGATTGGAGAAAGTACTGTAAAGCAATCTTCGTCAGATGGAAGCCATGGTCACGAAAATGTCATGTCCATAGGCGACGGTAATGATCCCCATTCTGGAATATCCCATGAATGAACACATGCAAACAGTGCAAATTTGATGGAAAAAACACCAAGAGCAATACAAATGAACAAAGTTCAAACCCTAGCTTTCCAGTAGCACACCCTTCTGCTATCATGAAACAGAAAGGGAGCCGAAGCTGACATGTAACTGATTCCCAAGTCCTTCAGCAGCATACGGCCTTTAGCTATGGTTCTCGTGAACCAAGTCAAGAAAAATGAAGAACTCAAGCCTTCAATACCAACGTATGCCATCGGTGCCCAAGCCCTCCGGCACTGCACACTTGCTGCTATAGTTTCTGAGAACGTTAGTGAAAATATTTCAACAGAAATACAACTACAACAAACCGGCATGCACATATACATATATATAGCGTGGAAACAAGGAAGAATGGATGAAGCAATAATAACTCTCCCATTTGGATCCTTCCTGACCGCAACAATACCACCCCATGAAGTGGCCGTCTTTAAACTAATCAGACTGGGTTTTATCATAGTGTCTCTGTGCATCATGTGCACTTCAGTGTCTCTGTGCAGCATGTGTGCCTCACAGTGTCTCTATGCATCATGTGTGTCTCACAGTGTCTCTATGCATCATGTGTGTCTCACAGTGTCTCTGTGCATCATGTGTGTCTCACAGTGTCTCTGTGCATCATGTGTGTCTCACAGTGTCTCCATGCATCATGTGTGCCTCACAGTGTCTCTGTGCATCATGTGTGTCTCACAGTGTCTCTGTGCATCATGTGCGTCTCACAGTGTCTCTGTGCATCATGTGTGTCTCACAGTGTCTCTATGCATCATGTGTGCCTCACAGTGTCTCTGTGCATCATGTGTGTCTCACAGTGTCTCTGTGCATCATGTGTGCCTCACAGTGTCTCTGTGCATCATGTGTGTCTCACAGTGTCTCTGTGCATCATGTGTGCCTCACAGTGTCTCTGTGCATCATGTGTGCCTCACAGTGTCTCTATGCATCATGTGTGTCTCACAGTGTCTCTATACATCATGTGTGTCTCACAGTGTCTCTATGCATCATGTGTGTCTCACAGTGTCTCTATGCATCATGTGTGTCTCACAGTGTCTCTATGCATCATGCGTGTCTCACAGTGTCTCTATGCATCATGTGTGTCTCACAGTGTCTCTGTGCATCATGTGTGTCTCACAGTGTCTCTGTGCATCATGTGTGTCTCACAGTGTCTCTATGCATCATGTGTGTCTCACAGTGTCTCTGTGCATCATGTGCGTCTCACAGTGTCTCTGTGCATCATGTGTGTCTCACAGTGTCTCTGTGCATCATGTGTGTCTCACAGTGTCTCTGTGCATCATGTGCACCTCACAGTGTCTCTGTGCATCATGTGTGTCTCACAGTGTCTCTGTGCATCATGTGTGTCTCACAGTGTCTCTATGCATCATGTGCGTCTCACAGTGTCTCTGTGCATCATGTGTGTCTCACAGTGTCTCTATGCATCATGTGCGTCTCACAGTGTCTCTGTGCATCATGCGTGCCTCACAGTGTCTCTATGCAGCATATGTGTCTCACAGTGTATCTATGCATTATGAGTGTCTCACAGTGTCTCTATGCAGCATGTGTGTCTCACAGTGTCTCTATGCAGCATATGTGTCTCACAGTGTATCTATGCATTATGAGTGTCTCACAGTGTCTCTATGCAGCATGTGTGTCTCACAGTGTCTCTATGCAGCATATGTGTCTCACAGTGTATCTATGCATTATGAGTGTCTCACAGTGTCTCTATGCAGCATGTGCACCTCACAGTGTATCTGTGCAGTTCACAGTGTCTCCACGCAGCATGTGTGCCTTACAGTGTCTCAGTGCCATGCATCATGTGTGTCTCACAGTGTCTCTGTGCTATGCATCATGTGTGTCTCACAGTGTCTCTATGCATCATGTGTGTCTCACAGTGTCTCTGTGCATCATGTGTGTCTCACAGTGTCTCTGTGCATCATGTGTGTCTCACAGTGTCTCTGTGCATCATGTGTGTCTCACAGTGTCTCTGTGCATCATGTGTGTCTCACAGTGTCTCTGTGCATCATGTGTGTCTCACAGTGTCTCTGTGCATCATGTGTGTCTCACAGTGTCTCTGTGCATCATATGTGTCTCACAGTGTATCTATGCATTATGAGTGTCTCACAGTGTCTCTATGCAGCATGTGTGTCTCACAGTGTATCTATGCAGCATATGTGTCTCACAGTGTATCTATGCATTATGAGTGTCTCACAGTGTCTCTATGCAGCATGTGTGTCTCACAGTGTCTCTATGCAGCATATGTGTCTCACAGTGTATCTATGCATTATGAGTGTCTCACAGTGTCTCTATGCAGCATATGTGTCTCACAGTGTATCTATGCATTATGAGTGTCTCACAGTGTCTCTATGCAGCATGTGTGTCTCACAGTGTCTCTATGCAGCATATGTGTCTCACAGTGTATCTATGCATTATGAGTGTCTCACAGTGTCTCTATGCAGCATGTGTGTCTCACAGTGTCTCTGTGCATCATGTGTGTCTCACAGTGTCTCTGTGCATCATGTGTGTCTCACAGTGTCTCTATGCATCATGTGTGTCTCACAGTGTCTCTGTGCATCATGCGTGCCTCACAGTGTCTCTATGCAGCATATGTGTCTCACAGTGTATCTATGCATTATGAGTGTCTCACAGTGTCTCTATGCAGCATGTGTGTCTCACAGTGTCTCTATGCAGCATATGTGTCTCACAGTGTATCTATGCATTATGAGTGTCTCACAGTGTCTCTATGCAGCATGTGTGTCTCACAGTGTCTCTATGCAGCATATGTGTCTCACAGTGTATCTATGCATTATGAGTGTCTCACAGTGTCTCTATGCAGCATATGTGTCTCACAGTGTATCTATGCATTATGAGTGTCTCACAGTGTCTCTATGCAGCATGTGTGTCTCACAGTGTCTCTATGCAGCATATGTGTCTCACAGTGTATCTATGCATTATGAGTGTCTCACAGTGTCTCTATGCAGCATATGTGTCTCACAGTGTATCTATGCATTATGAGTGTCTCACAGTGTCTCTATGCAGCATGTGTGTCTCACAGTGTCTCTATGCAGCATATGTGTCTCACAGTGTATCTATGCATTATGAGTGTCTCACAGTGTCTCTATGCAGCATATGTGTCTCACAGTGTATCTATGCATTATGAGTGTCTTACAGTGTCTCTATGCAGCATGTGTGTCTCACAGTGTCTCTATGCAGCATATGTGTCTCACAGTGTATCTATGCATTATGAGTGTCTCACAGTGTCTCTATGCAGCATATGTGTCTCACAGTGTCTCTGTGCATCATGTGTGTCTCACAGTGTCTCTGTGCATCATGTGTGTCTCACAGTGTCTCTATGCATCATGTGTGTCTCACAGTGTCTCTGTGCATCATGCGTGCCTCACAGTGTCTCTATGCAGCATATGTGTCTCACAGTGTATCTATGCATTATGAGTGTCTCACAGTGTCTCTATGCAGCATGTGTGTCTCACAGTGTCTCTATGCAGCATATGTGTCTCACAGTGTATCTATGCATTATGAGTGTCTCACAGTGTCTCTATGCAGCATGTGTGTCTCACAGTGTCTCTATGCAGCATATGTGTCTCACAGTGTATCTATGCATTATGAGTGTCTCACAGTGTCTCTATGCAGCATATGTGTCTCACAGTGTATCTATGCATTATGAGTGTCTCACAGTGTCTCTATGCAGCATGTGTGTCTCACAGTGTCTCTATGCAGCATATGTGTCTCACAGTGTATCTATGCATTATGAGTGTCTCACAGTGTCTCTATGCAGCATATGTGTCTCACAGTGTATCTATGCATTATGAGTGTCTCACAGTGTCTCTATGCAGCATGTGTGCCTTACAGTGTCTCAGTGCCATGCATCATGTGCACCTCACAGTGTCTCAGTGCTATGCATCATGTGTGTCTCACAGCGTCTATGTGCATCATGTGTGTCTCACATCGTCTCTATGCAGCATATGTGTCTCACAGTGTCTTCATGCAGCATGTGCACCTCACAGTGTCTCTATGCAGCATGTGCACCTCACAGTGTCTCTGT
>JAWQFJ010023870.1:0-2500 GCA_034096865.1 Theodoxus fluviatilis | reverse complement strand
AATTTTCCGCGTTGCTCTTCCTTCCTCTTCACTCTTTTTTCTTCCTCCTTCCCCTCTTTATACACAACTCACCCACCCACCTCCCTTCACTCCAGCCCTGCCTGCCTCCCCCGTCCCTAGTCCCCCTCCACATCCGGTCACCGCCTGGCTGTCGCCATTGGGCGTGAAATTGTCTAGGCCGCGACTGAAGAGGGCAGCGAACAGTGTCAGACTTCAAGACGCTGCTTGCGTCTCCCAGATCGAAGTCTTCTGCGAAGTCGCCCTGCATTCCAGACCCTCAAGTTGACGGCCCCCATGCCTGCCTCAGGTTATGAACGATACTCTGCCTGCTGATCCGGACCGTCCACTCTTGACAGGAGGCGACAGGGGAGCCAGGGTGAGGTGTCCACAGAATCAGAGCCTGGCTTCGCTGACGTTTTGGAGATCGTGCTGAGAGCCTGAGCTGTAGATGAAAGGAGGTTGGGGGGTGGGGGGTGGGGGGGGGGGGGGGTTCTTCGTAGTAAAATGCTCCTAGCTCCGGTTGATTCATGTGAACTACTATGTGTGGAGTTTGTTTCTTCAATAATGATATTTATAGAATAAGCACTTTCTAATGTAGATAGATGTTTAGAGATTTATCTATTTGTATTAAGTAGCAATTTTTCATCCGCTTCTGGGGCTTAATTTGCGTGATCTTTAAGATCCAAATAACAGAGTGCATTTGATCAGCTCTTTACCATTACTTTACATTTACCTCGACAGATGTGGTGCATGAGCGATCAGGTGAACGTGGCAACCCCACTCTCCAGGGGAATCTTCCACCCAATGCCTGCGAACTGTCGTGTCATTTGTTTCTATTCAAATGACGTATTTACTCCTGGGGCACTTAGCGTCATATTGCCTCTCCTCACGCGTGCGTGCCAGCATATGTGTATCTTTGGGGGCAACGTTGGTAAACGTGCTTGCGGGGAAGCTTGACACAACGAGTAAGTTGAAAAAGCATTTAGTTGTTTCCTGTAGCGGTCAGCATTTGCCAAGCTTCAGAACATTCGTCACAAAGTTTGTCACTCTTTGTTGCATTGTTATCCACACAAGCGTTAAGTTAAAAACATGTTCTTTGAGTGTGCCAAGTCCAACTGAATTCATGAGGATTGGCTACATCCTGGTACCTTATCTTTTGAGTTATGCTGCATCGAGGACTTCAATCCGGGCGTCTTAAGTTCGATATTGAAATGGAGAATGATGGTGATTAACCTTTTACTGTCCAAAAGTCATCATATGTTGTACAAGGCTACTACAACCAGGGCTACGGAGGCGGATGGGGAAACTATGACACGAAAATCGCAAGAGCTGGTTAGCATTATAGCAAGTCAAGTATCTTTTTCTCTGGTCATTCGCCCTTTACGAATCGAGTAGGGAGATGTGGTGGGTCTATTCTTATCCGCCATCCCACGGGGTATATATTGAAAGGGAGATGCCATAGAGGGCTGCTAGGGTTCGGAGTCTCTACGCGGACATTCCTCCTTGGGAATTTAAGAGAACACGTGACGTACTGACAATGACAAATGCAGGTAATTTTGAGGCGCCAGTGCTCAAAACCGGATTTCTAGGATTGCAGACTGAAAAGATTATTTCTCGAGATAAATGGGTGAATTGATTTTGCTTGGACATGGGGATGTAAGCGGGATGAACCCTGTCGACGAGGATGCATGGGATATGTAAGGTTAATGGAATGCCTAGCTGAAGCACTGCTGCTTGGCCAAAGGAATGTTGCAATACGAATTACTCTGCCACGATGGATGAGCTCTTCTGGACAATGAAACGCTGCTGGATTGACGCAAGGGTTAACCTCCTCTTCCAAACGACATGAAATCAAAAACTTCGAATGTGTTGGATGAATAATAAAATGGCAATGTTACTGAGTCGTTCTTTGGAAAAGCTGCAAGCAGGGAATAGACGTCCAAGGGTCATCTCGGGGTCAATGCATGCTTGAAAATAGGGAGCACTCAGAGAGCAAACCTCCGCCAAGGACGCCACACTTTTCCTTACATGACCTGTATAATTCAGGCAGTATATTCTGCTAGCCAGGCCAAGTGCTACGAAGTTTTGTTTATTTTAGCGCCTGTTTTCGGTCTCTTGAGTGAAACGCATACGCCGGCGTAATCAAGTTTGACATCATCAACTTTGTGCTGCGCGATACAATATGTTTATGGTTTTAATTCCAAAACGAAATAACAGATAATTTCTCAAATTTAATGGCTTGTTCCTTGGGTAAAACCTTTAATTTCCACCAAATTTAATAAGAATCAGTTTTGAACTTTCCAGGTAATTTTGCTAAATGATGAACTAACCGAGGGGAAAATACTCTCCTTGGCAGAGGTCATGAAGTTGACTGGACATGCGACAGCATCTTCCCGCTTGAAAGGGAAAATGAGAATTTCTTCAGAAGTAAAACAGCAATGAAAAAAGATCAGATTGCACGCCTTATTTAAGATTTTTTAAATCTCTCTCTCTCTCTTTT
>JAWQFJ010023868.1:0-14555 GCA_034096865.1 Theodoxus fluviatilis | reverse complement strand
TCTGTCCTCGCCATACCAGGAAAACAAAATTGTCAATTCACTCAGACCTAACAGTTATCTGCTGCCTCTCATTCGAGGTTTACATTAAACATTATATCACACTGGCGTAGTGGCTACGGTTCGATCGTGTTGTCTGCTAGGTACGTACGGTGTGGTTTGTTTACTTATCTTCTGTGGGTTTTGTGCAGAAATTATATGTTACAATAGTCTATTATGACTAATTTCGAATAGTTTTTGATCTAATTAAACTTTTTGCATGCTTTAATGCCATCTTTTTGCCACGATCTAGCGATCATCACTCAACACAGACCCGATGGGTGGATGGATAGTGTTTTACGGCCTATCAGCCATTGTAGCTATGTAAGGCCATTAAGCATGATGATCACTTCAACAGTTTATAGTAAACGCAAATCAAGTCACGGTGTCCCTAATTATTCTCCTCTTACGAAGCACGTAGGGAGACGCGGTGGGTCAACTCTTACCCCAAACCCACAGGGGGATCACAGACCCGAAACATACCCCAACATATAGCACCGGAAGTTATGTAACCTACGATCATGGCTGTGCTGCTAATATGACCCCTGGTGAATTCTTCTCTGGCCATTGATCGAATTGAATCGAGGCCTAACATTTTCGACAAAATTGTCTATAGTTGAACCCGGATAGCTTTTTTTCATTGAAAAAGTTCCAGTGCCATTCAATATCACACCATGCTGTTCCATCAAGTGAAAACCTGATGTGATATCTGTATCATCAGTAATTTCGTCTATCGGCACCTCCTTCACCGACTCTGGCGCTGGGACGCAGCCATGTTCTTCCGCCTTGCGAGATGATAGACTGTTTTTGACTCACATGCGAAGCAAAAGTGAGTCTATGTACTGAGCCGTGTCGTCCGTTCGTCCGTACGTCCGAGCGTCCGTCCGGGCGTAAAAAACTTAAACGTTGGATTTTTCTCGGAGACTATTAAGTCTATCAACACCAAATGTGGCATGATAGTGTATGATGACAAGGCCTCAAAAAACATACATAGTGACTTGACCTTGCTTCAAGGTCAAGGTCACAGGAGCCATAAATGTGGTCTCAAAAACAGTCATTTTTCACATTTTCCCAATTTTCTCCCACGTTATTGAGAATGGCGACCTTAGCTACAAGTGGTATATAGGTCAAAGCAAGCCCTATCTTTTGATACCAGTTTGGTTGACCTTGCTTCAAGGTCAAGGTCACAGGAGCTCTTCAAAGTTGGATTGTATACATATTTTAAAGTGACCTTGACCCTGAACTATGGAAGATAACTGTTTCAAACTTAATAATTATGTGGGGCACATGTTATACTTTCATCATGAGACACATTTGTTCACATATCAAGGTCAAGGTCACTTTGACCCTTATGAAATGTGACCAAAATGGGGTAGTGAACCACTAAAAGTGACAATATCTCATGGTAGAAAGTGCCAATAAGCACCATTGTGCTTCCTATGTCTTGAATGAACAGCTTTGTGTTGCATGACCTTGGATGACCTTGACCTTGGGTCAAGGTCACATGTATTTTGGTAGGAAAAATGTGTAAAGCATTTCTTAGTGTATGATGTCATTGGTAGGTTTAGTTGTTTGACCTTGACCTTGAAGGTCACCTGAAGGTCAAGGTCATATAAAGGTCAAGGTCAAGCATGTGAGTCGTATGGGCTTTGCCCTTCTTGTTCTAGATGTAGGAGTGTCTCACTCGCCCTCGACTAGCCATTCAGGGAGAATCTCGAGATTTTGGGTTAAACAAACGCGCCCTTTGCATAAAAAAGACGCCCATGGATGGTCTCTTCTTATTACCAACCCATCCATGGCTTTTACATGAAAGTTGCCTCACTGAACACACCCAATGCAAAGTGCACTAACCTTGTGTCCATTGTGTCTTGCATGTCCAGGCAGCCAGACCACACATCCCAGTTAGCAGAAACAACAGGAAAACATATGGCATGTCTGCAGTTACATCTGAGCAAGGATGATACAAGCAGACCTGTTTACCCCCAAAAACCCTTATGAGGAAGATTTGATAAATAACCAGAAAAATGCGGAAGGTTTTGATCTTCAAGAGGAAGATTCTTGTTCACACATTATCATACCAAAATGAAAAGAAAAACACACTCACCGTTTTATGAACTAGCAATTTCCTTAACTGAAGCCTCCATAGAATGGAAGAAAGAGTCACGAAAATTAGGTACAAAATTTGTCACTGTCAAAGCTCTGATAACCCCCAACTTGGACTCCGATAATGTGGAACTAGAAGTGGAGGGGCCTTGGAAAAACTGTAATCTTCGGTGTTTTGGCCCTTTCCTTCACAGTTTTTTCTCTCTCCTTGTGCATTGCTGTTTTAACGTGCCGATCGCAATCGTTTCTTCCCCCATGACTGATTCGGAAGTGGCTTTCGCAAACCTGACAAAAAGCATGTGTGGGGCCGAAATCCTTTGACTTGCACAAAGATGGAAAGGAGGTTTGATACTCTGGCCTCCATTTCTGCACGTATCGCTTTTTAGCGACGACTTTCGAAGTTGGTGGGCCATCTTCGCACTCGTCGTCCGTTTCGTGGTTTTTCTTGTGGCCAGACATGCTTTCAAAATTTCACACGTGAGAAGCTTGCAAGAACTTTCTCCGTATGCCTTTCCGGTACGGCTCAGTGCGTTGCGAATTCTCATTGGCCCAATTTAAACAAAGAGCCAATCAGAAACGACCTTACATTCGTGACGCGAAAGGGAAGTTATTTGCACGTCGTTCGTGCCGATGATAAGAACAAACAAAGCGACAATCGCAACCAGCGAAGCTATCCGCACGGCCCTTGTGCAAATAACTACCCTTTCGATTTTTTTCAGCGAAATATCGGCCGGAAGATTTTATTTTACGTCCGTAAAAGCGGAGACTCGGACTCAAAATCAGAAGATTTCCGCAAATTGCAGAAGGGTAAACAGGTCTGCAAGGTCTTGAGTGGGTCTCATCATGCCAGCAATGCCCACTTTGCGTGTAACATGTCCTTTCGATTATGAATGTTTGCGTTCTGAAGAACCTCCAATTTGTCGAGTTAGTAATAGGATTCCATTTACAGATGGGCATTTGTGGAATGCAGCAATATTTTCAGTTTCAGTATAAACTATAATCCTCCATTAAATAAATCTAGCACGGTAAATTGTCACAAATGCATGCCCCTTGAGCTCTTCCCCACCCTGCTACTTTTAACTCAGTGTCCCACTCCTAGTATATATCAACTTTGGTGTGTGTGCATGTGTACATGAGAAAGAAAAATAAAATGTCATTGAAGGTTACCATTCATAACTTACTGCATTATTTATGCACAGCCCAGAGTGCAGTACATCAAACTTTAAGGTTACTAGTTAGTAGTAGTATGCCAGCAATAATCAAATGTAACTCGAGGCAGGTTTCCCAGGACTGAAATATTCTTGTCTGAAGAGATTTGATTTGATGACTATTCAAGGTTAACTAGCACTAAGACGGGGTATTTAGAAGAAAAGTTTCAAATAAATCAAAACAATTTTGTTTAAGCCTCAGGGGACAGAAATATTGAGATCTTGAATAGTAAATAGTCATTAGAGAATACATTCATTTAAAAATGGTTTTCATAGATAATGTAGTCCCTAAATATTTAAGAGAAATATTAGTGAAATGTCTTCGGAGGGCAGCAAGTATGGGTCTAGTCAAAGTGAATTACAAAGCCAGGTCCACTTTAGGCTACAAAAAACCAACAACAAAATATCACTGCAGTCATTGCAACGTCTAATCAGTCAGTTCTTGTAACAAATCAGTTTCAAAAGCCATACATTACCTGCTATTTTATCCACATTTTGCTACCTATACAGTTTCAGTAATCATTTCATTATTTAAAGACAGGAAATACCTTTTTGATTGCCTTGGCTAGAGTATCCTAGTCCAGTGAAAACTGCCTCTGATCCAGACTTTGAATGTATCCTGTGCAACACCAGAGTTCAGAGTATGTTCAATGTAACTACTAAGTAAATTGTACTGGAATCCGTTGTCACCAAGTTTTTTTATACGTTATTTTCAGGCTTCATCAATCGGGCAAATCTCAACTCCATAGAACCATGAACATGACTTCTTTCCCGCCAAGCTGACAATTACAGCGCGAGAGATGCACAGGTCTATCCAAGCTCAGTGTTTCTTGCCAGTGTTTATCCAGTCATCTGTTGGTCTCCATACTGCAGTACTTCAGTCTGTCCTTGCTATCAATCATTCAAACTCCACATTTGCCAAGAAACAGGAAATAAGATGCAAAACAACACTTCTGACACAAATGATGAACTTTATTGATGCATGGGTAAAATGAAAGTAAAAAATGCATTGTCTGCCTCAAGTGCTCCAACTAAAATGTAACACGATCGCCCAGTTACAGATACGATAGGGCACTGACAGATCATGGCAAATCTCCAATGAAATGTCCAGGATGGTCAATGTCCATGAGCAATGTTGATGTTCCAGGAGTCTACTCATCATCAGGGGTGCGGCTGCGGGTACGTCGTGGGGGCGACATGTTGTCTCGGTGAGGAGGGGTCTGGCTGGCAGAGCGGCTGTAAGACCTAAAAAGCGTGCAAGTTAGTTCGAAAAAAAAACAGAGGTTCATCACTCACACAATCACTCACTCACATTAAGAAGCATACAAATCCAAAGGTAAATAATGCAACACAAGGAAACAAACTGACCCATTGTAATAAATATAACTGCTATTGAAATTAATACAATCATTTGGGTTAGACATTAATGTCTCCCTGATAAGTGGCTACGAGGGCAACTGATGAGTTTTGAGCCTTACACAGACAACCTTGCATTATATCAATTAATTTTTTCTATGTAATCCATCAGACTTCCTTACCTCGCAGATAGTTTCTTGATCCTAACACTTCCCATTTTCTTTTGACAAGTTCACATTGGACAGGTTTTGTGAAAATAGAGAAAGTCCCGATTCATGATCAAATATCTTCATTTACAAGGCACGGCTCCCTCTGAGATCCATGAGGACATGGTGAATACATTGGGGGACAATGCTCCTTCATATGCCACAATCAAACACTGGTTCAGAGAATTCAAGCATGGCAGGGAGACCGTTGAAAATGATCCAAGATCAGGGAGACCAACCACGACCATGCCAGAATACCTTGACCTAGTCCTCCTGATAGTTATTCAGGATAGGTATTGTCATCTTGTTACATAGCAGAAAGGTTGGGCATGTCCAAGGAGAGAGCTGACATTGTGAGGAACACATCTAGCTTGCCAAAGGTTGTGCTTGGTCGGTGCCATGACTCCTGACCCCTGAACAGATGGATGGACGGTGTTTTAAGGCCATTCAGCCTTTGAAGGCTATATAAGGCCAGTAAGCATGAAAATCACTAGAGCAGTTAACTCATAGGAGATGTGTAGCGAGATATCTTGGGATGCGCTTGCAAAGTTCTCTCTTTCGCAATAACGGTCTAAGGGAGGTAAATCTTGTTAGCCTTTATAGCTGAAGGAATCTGCAAGCAGATTTACTTCCCTTTATAAAATCTTTTCAACTGAGGCGTGTTCAGGAGGGCGAGGATCGCGGCCTGTACGCGTGCACTCGCCAAGCTTCCCTCCTGAACAGCGGCTTGTTCAGGAGGCGCAGCGCTGCAAAGCGCCGAATCACATGCAGCGCTTTGCAGCGCTACGCGTCCTGAACAAGCCGTTTCACGGCGCAAGCGCTGCTCAGCTCACGCGAACTCACTGAGTACTCGTCGCCTTCTGAACACGCCACTGATGATCAGAAATTGTAACCTCTGTGCTTGTGGTGTGTGTGTTGACAAAAAGGTGGGAAAGTGTGCTGCAAAACATTTGTTATTCCAATTCTATGAACATATACTTTGATTTGGTTGATCGCTAGCCTCCATCTTCTTGTATAAATTGTCTTTACTAAAATGTTTATACACATTTGCATTACTTGGATATTGACATTTAAAGTTTCTCATTTTCTAGGTGTTTGTATACTTCCCATAACACCTAGTGAACTGTTTTGTTTTACTTCTTAATTTTTGTGCATGTACACACTCAATTCTATGGTGTGTAATTCATAATTAGCATTTTTAGTCCCTTAGATCATTCTTTGAATGTAAAGAGTAAAAAACAAGCTTTCATTTGATATATAATTTGTATTGTTATCTTATGCCTTTGTATCTTTATTATATTTTTGAAAATGCATGAAAAACTTACGATCCCGGAGAATGATCACAATATTTAGCCACAACTCCAGTGAGTTATGAGTAAACGCAAAACAAGTCACGGTGTCCCTAGCTATTCACCTCTTACAAATCGCGTAGGGAGATGTGGTGGGTCAATTCTTACCCCGAACCCACAGGGGGACCCCTGAACAGAACCGCACACAGTGCACCTTGTCCACCAACAATCTGGAACTTTTCAAAGCTAAACCAGAGACTTTCCTGGCTTGATTTGTTACCATGGATGAGTCCTGGGTTCATCACTTCTAGCCCAAGACCAAACAGCAGTCAAAGCAGAGGAACCACACATATTCTCACATCCCAAAGAAGGCAAAGGCGACGCCGTCGGCAAGGTTATGGCATCAGTTTTCTGGGACCCACGAGGTGTGATGCTGGTGGATTATCTTAGAAAGGGCCACACCATCACAGTACAGTACTACACTGACCTGCTCATACAACTGCCCCAGAACATCAAAAAGGAGAGGCCGGAAAAGCTGACCGACAGGGTGTTGTTTCATCACAACGCTCCAGCCCACACCTCGGCAGTGGTGATGGCAAAAATTTGTGACTGGCTACCAAGCCATTCCTCACTTGCCTTCCACACCCATTCTTGCTCCATCTGATTTCCACCTCTTCCCAAACCTGAAGAAGAATCTGGCGGGATATCACTATGCACCGATGATGTCAGAGGCTGTGGAGGCCTACCTTGAGACACAAACAGAGGACATCTACTTTAGCAGCATCCAAGCACTTCAGAACCATTGGAGGATGTGTGTGGACTTCAAGGGAGATTGTGTTGATGAATAAAGCATGAACAGATTTCTATGGGCTTTTGTTTCTTGGAGGCTCAAAACTCATCTGTCACCCCTCATACGTCACCCCTCATACAGGGGAAGCTGGGACATCTATTCTTCTCACTGCATTAGATCTGTAAGCGCAAGCAAGGACTGAATTTCAATCCTCTTGGAAGCAAAATATACATTATTTTCCTCTTTCATGGTATTTCAAAGAGCTCTGCTGGTCTTCACTATTTATCTCCCTTGTGTTGGTGGTGGAATGATCAATCGATCAAGCACTGTGTCACACATGGAAGGCTCCTTATGATTATCTTTTGCCTTGCTAACAAAATCTAGTAAAATCTCCTGTCAATTTGAAGACAATCTCTTGGTAAATGGGATATTTTCTTTATATAAAAAAGAAGCTACAAGTTCTGTTAGTAAATGAGCCAACTCCTGAGAACAAAGTATCAAATGACACCACTATACCAGGGAGATGTACGACATGAGCTACAGTATAGATTCTTTGACAATTAAATTCAAACGAAACGGTGTTCCATGGAGGATTTTCACATTTCATGTGCATACATGACAACCTACCTATTCAAAAACCATTGCTTTGCGGTCAACATGAAGATGAGAGACTGAAAGTGCTCCACTAATCATGGTTCTAGAAAAAATAATTAAGAAAAATGGAATAATATTCAGATGTACCACCTGAAAAGAGTACACCTGCACAAGAATGATTTTATGTTTTCCACTGCAAATGCGTCTCATAATCCTGGCTTTCTCATGAGTCTGCACTCATGAGTGAGCAGTTACCCTTTCTGATGCCACAAACTGATCAGTGTAACAAGTTCAGCAGACTACCCACCTTTACCCAAAATGGGTCAACGAAAAAGAAAGCCGGACAGCTGTGAAAAACTAGCTATCATATGAAGAAGAGCAGTTCAACAAAGATTCCCTCTCATTTTCACAAGCAGGTTCACGACAACAAATCTTAGTATACACTTGTAAGTTGACTTCACAAGCTAGTGTTATGATGAATGCACACAAATATGTGAATATCCTCCATTTCAACTGTCTGAAGATTCCAACTCTCTGTCCTGCATACCTGTAGCGCTTGAGAGACCGGCTCCGGGACCGCCTGAAATTGAAACAAGAATTCCGTCCCACTAAGCGCTTTCATATTCATTTAGCTAGGACAAAGCAAAGAGAACTATAGCAGGGTGGTTATCATTTCCAATTGATCATATAATTTTCCCATTAATTCTTATGCAACTCTCACTGCATCTTTGAACTATTGCTGTATTTACTTCCACGTTAGTTTCAGAAGCAGCAGTTAACAACATCCGTTTCATTTTCCAGAGCCAACAATGATGATTACCTTGGGGATTTGCTGCGAGATCTGTAGGTCCTGCGTCCACTGCCTCCTCCTCCTCCCCCCCTTCGGTCGTAGTCGTCGTAGTGACGCCCTGAATGTGGGGACCCTCTTCGGGAAGAGCGCTCGCGTGTCCTCATCTGCACAGGTGCTGAGTGGACCAGGACAAAGTTACATATGAACTCTGTATAGAGGCTTTCCAACACATAAAACACCCTTAGGTATAGGCAAGTTCAATGCTCCACATGCAAATCAACTGTATGTTGCTCACATGGTTTTCAATTAAATACATGCAAGTTAAAGCAGAAAAGCAAACATATGAATGAACCGGGTATAATTGGGCTATCTATCATTTTTACACTGATCATGAAATTTTAAGGGCAGATGTAAAATGGACAACACATCTGTAATTCCTTTGTGGAATTTTATCAAATACTTGACATTCTAGGAAATACTTCTCACACACACTCACAATGGGATAAATGAAGATAAATTTACCTAGCCTCAATTAAAAGTTTCTTGAAAGCACTTACATTCTGTGGACAGATTTACCATTTAAATGAAGTTTACCAAATTTGATATGTACTGGAGCCAAATTTTAAGTCAAGAGCAAAATCTTCACTATGGATGAAAAACCTGATGGTGAGGACAACTGCACAAGAGAAGAAAAACTAAACAACCATTCACATGCTGCAAATAGCTGATACAGCAGGAAGAGGGTGCCCTACTTACTTTTTCTGTCCCCTCGGGCAAACTCGATCTCCAGCTCCCGTCCATAGAAGCGGGTGCGATCCAGGTGATACTGTGCATCATCAGCATCTCTTGGGTCTTCAAACTTAAGCTTGTTAAGGCTCTCAGGATGTAGGACTTGCCAAATATAACATATCTTCAAGACCAGAAAAGAACTCAAAGTGATTCTAGTATAGAACAAATTACACCTATCTGAAAAGCAGAATCATAGATTCTCCATTAAAAGTAAGGTATGCAAGTTCACATTTCAGAGCCCTCTTTAACACGTTTCTTGCCAAACACGACTAAAAAGGAACAAATATGATCATGGTTCAGCATCACAGCAGCAGAATAAGATGGAGAAAATAGGTTATCAGGTCAATCAGGTCAACTAGAATCTGTTATGCATGCAGTGGTAAGAGACCACTACCATTTTTCCCAACTTAGTGCATATGAACAAGCTTTGTGGGACTGCATTTCACAGGACAAGTATACCTCTGGTGCCAATTCATATAAGAATTTCACACTATATGACTAACAAGTGCAAATAGTTGAATAAAGCAAACAGAAGTTTACACTGAAGCAGTAATATAATGATAGTGCTTGCCCAGGTATAGCCTTCACCAAGTCACAACATTAAAATTACCATAGCATGTATGCTCTTCAACAGAGGATATGACATTACTGTACCTGCACTTGACAAAGCTTGGGTCATCGTCAAAATCTGTACTTGGCGGATACTGTGACGGTACCCATAACTGGACTTTACTTTAGACTTGGCTTGACCTTGATGGTTTAGCTGTCCCTTGCCCTTGCTTGCTTACTGTCTCTGTGCCCTTGCTTGCTTAGCTGTGACTTTGCCCTTGCTTGCTTAGCTGTGTCTTTGCCCTTGCTTGCTTAGCTGTGTCTTTGCCCTTGCTTGGTCTAGCTTGTCTTGCCCCGGCTGTGGTCCCCTCTGCTCGTCTACCTGTGTTTAGGTAAGCCCTTTGACCGGACTACACTGATGCTTTGCTTGTTTATCCATGCTCTCCAATCTTTCTTGGCCTTGTCAAGCACATCCACTTGTCTCCACTTGCAACAGTGGGGTGAGCAACTCTTCCTCATCTGACACTCATGGGTGTTATTGTTAAGCACATGGCCTTTATCTTCATCCTACATCTCCACACATTTTACTGGCTTTGATCAGGACTATGATTCCAACAAGAAAGATTTTGACTATCATTCCTTGTATTACAATTTGAGGGAATATGAAAGACATTTACAAGTACTTTTGAAATTAATAATTTTATTTATTTATTAAAGAGAGATGGCAGACTGCATCATAACTATTATGGAGGGAAATAATTTCCAAAGTTTTCTTCATGGAGGAAAATGAAGACCAATATTCTGAAAGAATAGGGGGAAAATTCTGCTTTATCTAACCTTACAAGAAATATGAATCAGGGACAGAACTATACTTGTTACTGTTTGCTCAGCCCCACTGCAGTTTTTCTTGACTTGGTGGACTTGTGAACTTGGGGTTTACTCTTATGAGATTGATCAAGTTGCAACCAAACAGCATGGAAATCTCCCTTGCACTTGCTTGCAATCTTGATGTCTCTTTGCACATGTACTTGTAACTCTATGCTTTGACCCTTGGAGTCTGATAAAAGAAATAAAGTCATGAGTTAATACTCGGGTTAAAAAGACCATGTACATCCCATCACATTTGCATGTATCAGAGGTGCCAACAAAAGCAAGTTGTATAATTCATGGCAAGTTCAGTAATCAGAAGATTCAAATAATTTGATCATTACTAAGTTCAAATAAGGAAAGACTTTTCCATGTTAGTAAAACAGCAACATTGATTATTCAGTGACACCTCAGAAGGTTGGAGCTACCCTTGCCGGAATGCTGTCCTTACTTGGTACACAGCTCAAAGATTAGGCACACACAATGAATAGTTGTGGTTATGGTCACATGGCAACCACAAACAAGAAGGGCGAAGCCCATACGACTCACATGCTTGACCTTGACCTTTACATGACCTTGACCTTCAGGTGACCTTCAAGGTCAATCAACTACACCTAGCAATGACATACACTAAACTGAGAAATGCTTTACACATTTTTCCTACCAAAATACATGTGGCCTTGACCCAAGGTCAAGGTCATCCAAGGTCATGCAACACAAAGCTGTTAATTCAAGACATAGGAAGCACAATGGTGCTTATTGGCACTTTCTACCATGAGATATGGTCACTTTTAGTGGTTCACTACCCCATTTTGGTCACATTTCATAAGGGTCAAAGTGACCTTGACCTTGATGATATGTGACCAAATGTGTCTCATGATGAAAGTATAACATGTGCCCCACATAATTATTAAGTTTGAAACAGTTATCTTCCATAGTTCAGGGTCAAGATCACTTCCAAATATGTATACAATCCAACTTTAAAGAGCTCCAATGACCTTGACCTTGAAGCAAGGTCAACCAAACTGGTATCAAAAAATAGGGCTTACTTTGCCCTATATACTATGTATAGGTGAGGTATCCAATCTCAAAAACTTCAGAGAAAATTGAGAAAATGTGAAAAATGGCCCCTGCGACCTTGACCTTGAAGCAAGGTCAAGTCACTATGTATGCTTTTTGAGGCCTTGTCATCATACACCATCATGCCAAATTAGGTGTTGATAGACTTAATAGTCTCCGAGAAAAATCCAATGTTAAAGTTTTCGGACGCCCGGACCGGACGCCCGGACGGACGAAACGGGTGAGTACATAGACTCACTTTTGCTTCGCATGTGAGTCAAAAAGGGGTAGGTCCAACTTTTATTATTTACTGATGTTTATTTTTAGAGAAGACCAGATAAAAAAAAAAATGTATATCTTTAGCTGAAAGAAAAAATTATACAAGAAGGGCAAAGCCCATACGACTCACATGCTTGAGCTTGACCTTTATATGACCTTGACCTTCAGGTGACCTTCAAGGTCAAGGTCAAACAACTAAACCTACCAATGACATCATACACAAAGAAATGCTTTACACATTTTTCCTTCAAAAATACATGTGACCTTGACCCAAGGTCAAGGTCATCCAAGGTCATGCAACACAAAGCTGTTAATTCAAGACATAGGAAGCACAATGGTGCTTATTGGCACTTTCTACCATGAGATATAGTCACTTTTAGTGGTTCACTACCCCATTTTGGTCACATTTCATAAGGGTCAAAGTGACCTTGACCTTGATGATATGTGACCAAATGTGTCTCATGATGAAAGTATAACATGTGCCCCACATAATTATTAAGTTTGAAACAGTTATCTTCCATAGTTCAGGGTCAAGGTCATTTCAAAATATGTATACAATCCAACTTTGAAGAGCTCCTGTGACCTTGACCTTGAAGCAAGGTCAACCAAACTGGTATCAAAAGATAGGGCTTGCTTTGACCTATATACCACTTGTAGCTAAGGTCGCCATTCTCAATAACGTGGGAGAAAATTGGGAAAATGTGAAAAATGGCTGTTTTTTAGACAACATTTATGGCTCCTGTGACCTTGACCTTGAAGCAAGGTCAAGTCACTATGTATGTTTTTTGAGGCCTTGTCATCATACACCATCATGCCACATTTGGTGTTGATAGACTTAATAGTCTCCAAGAAAAATCCAACGTTTAAGTTTTTTACGGACGCCCGCCCGCCCGGACGGACGGACGCCCGCCCGGACGGACGGACGACACGGCTCAGTACATAGACTCACTTTTGCTTCGCATGTGAGTCAAAAACCTCAAAAAGTGGATTTCCCAAGTAATCATAAGACAGTTAAATGTTTACTGATTTATCTTTTTTTCACAATTAAAAATGTTTTGGGTTGGCAGAAACCACAACCTTTATAATGTGTTACCTTGATTTAATTACATCATAATATTCAACTTTCGACCCTAAAATTAATAATAATAGGGAAAAAATTAAGTATGCACTACAGAATGGCAAGACATCAGCAAATGCATTTATTGTTCTGAAATAGAAGGGGTGCTTAATCTTATTAAGTTATTTGCACTTATCTTATGAAAAATTTCATCTGTTGAAAACAGAACATTAGCATTTGGTCTAAAGGGTAGCTTCAACCTCTTTAATATTTCTGCCCAGACAGACAGTAATTTTTTGCAACAAGTTTAATAAAACTAAGACAATGTAACCTTGAAGACAGAAGAGGCGTCTCTGAAAATAACCACACAATCACAAGAATGGACTCGGCATGAACAGATACAGAACTGTGATCTTCTGGAGGTTGCACAACCAGTCCTGCATGGATTCCATGAGATTTGGTATGAAACTCAGCAAACTCATCATGCCTGAATCCACTGTGAGGTAGACACACAGGAAAGGATCCAAGATAGGATGATGATGATCCAAGGCCCCGCTTACCAGGACTATTTCATGGTTGAATTTTGCACGTCTTTCACCAGGTTTGCCAAATACCATTGATAATGTCATTTTGGCATGAACATCTGGGTCAGAGCATCAGAAAGGATATTGTACGTAGGCGAATCCTCTGGGCCGTCGAGTGTAATAGTCGAGAGGGACGTAAACATCCGAGATAGGCCCATACTTTGAAAACAGGCTCCTCAACTCCTCAGGTCTAAAATGCAATATTTAACCACAACATGATGATATACTGCATAACTTTAGACAAATCTGATGAAATGCTATACTGTTTTAGAAGGAGAGCGCAAAAGAGAAGGGGATACAGAACTACCATAATAAAAACAAAATTGTTCTGCACCTCCTCAGATGTATGCATGGGACACCAGCATATCAATAATATCCTGGAACCTCAACACACAATACATCTCAACTCCAACTTCAATGTGCTGTTTCTCTAATCCAATGAGTATATATAGTAATGGTGATATTCACACTTTCAAAAGTCAAAAAGTAGATCTATGACATGCTGAGAGAGAAGGGGGAATGATGCTTATGAGGAGTGCATGTGTGTGTGTGTGTGTGTGTGTGTGTGTGTTTGGGTGTGCATGCAATGATGCATGCATGTGAGAGGTTCACATTGTTTACCCACTGCTTTTTCATTCATACCTGTAGACATGTCAGAATTTCATTCAAGTTAATAATTATTCAGTTCTTCAACTTCTTGTAAGCTTTATAAATTTCTCAACTATGCAAACAATGAACTTCACATCAATTTAAAAACAGAGCTTTTAAAGGTACTAGCCATTCTGATTTAGAAGCTGTAATTTTAGTGTAAACTATTTTAAATAAGCAATTTTAAGACTGAACTAGGCGCTAGGACTAGTATGAGCTCCGTCGACATCGAGTCAAACAGAGTTATCTTTTCCTACTTGTGGGCAAACAGTACTATGGCTTCGTCATATGTTGAACGTTTACCAGCAGACGCAAAAAAGCGGTACTACGAGAAGATTGTTGACGTTGATG
>JAWQFJ010023866.1:10000-22270 GCA_034096865.1 Theodoxus fluviatilis | reverse complement strand
ACTAAAAGCTATTCAATTCAATTCAATTCAATTCAATTCTCTCTCTCTCTCTCTCTCTCTCTCTCTCTCTCTCTGTCTCTCTCAGGCCTGTCTCTCTCTCTCTCTCTCTCCTTCTCAGGCCCCCCTCTCTCTCTCTCTCTCTCTCTCTCCTTCTCAGGCCTCTCTCTCTCGCTCTCTTTCTCTCTCTCTTTCTCTCTCTCTCTCAGACCTCTCTCTATCTCTCTGTCTCTCAGGCATCTCTCTCTCTCTCTGTCTCTGTCTCTCTCTCAGACCTCTCTTGAGACTAGAGGCAGTTTTTGATAGCAATGTATTGACTCAAAGAAATGTGTCAAGAAATCAATCAATTCAAACAAAGATTATTTGGCAAAATGTTTCAGTGCAAACTTATGTTGACAATGTACGGGAAGGGCTGTCTAGAACAGATGTAAATGAACCTTTGAGTACGGAAAATTTCAATATAGACGAAACTGCTAGCATAATTACAGGTGTGCTCGTGAATGCGGCAGGCTTTCTATTGAAAAAACATTCAGGGGGTCAACAGAAAGGAAACACCGATGGTTTGATAGAGAATGCTCATTTAGCAAGAAAATGGCTAGGAAAAAACTTCGCAAGTACATGGTCACTCACTCTGTGGAGGATAGAATGGCATTTGTAAACAGCAGGAAAGCGTACAAGCAGTTACTAAGAGGCAAGAAAGTAGAATACAGACGGAGGGCCACTGAAATATTAACTTATCATGTTAACGATGCACAACTATTTTGGAGGCAAATTAAAGCTCTCGGTGGCGGACACAGAACCCCAACGGGCATTACTCCTGAGGCCTGGGTTAATCATTTCCAGAACGTGTTTGTTGCTGCAGTTTCTGACTCAGAGTCGCGGAGCACTGATTGGAGGAGGACAGTGGGTAGTGGCTCAGAAAGCTATGAGGTCGACTTACTAGATGCAGATATTACAGCCTCTGAAATAACTGATGCGATACAACACATCAGGGGGGGCAAGGCACCAAGTACAGACGGTATATTGGCAGACATGATCATAAGTGCATCTGGAGTCTTATTACCATATCTGTTAAAATTGTTCAATGGTATATTTGAAATGTCGGTATTCCCTAGTCAATGGGCAGAATCAATCATTGTCCCTCTTCACAAGAAAGGTTCAATCAGTGATCCGAATAACTATCGTGGCATATCATTGATAAGCAACCTAAGCAAAGTTTTCCTTCACATTGTGAAAAGCAGATTACAGCAGTGGGCAGATGCCTATGACATTATTGGGGAAGAACAAGCGGGTTTTCGAAGAGGGTATTCAACTATTGATAATGTTTTTGTGTTACACAGTGTTGTACAAAGGTATCTGTTTAGACACAGAAAACTGTATGTAGCATTTGTTGATTTTACCAAGGCGTTTGATACGGTTGACCGCCAGACCTTATGGAATGTTCTTGTTCAACTTGGTATGACTGGCAGGATGGGCAATATGTTGCAATCTATTATATGAACGAGTGAAATGTTGCGTCAAATGCGACGGAATGACCTCTGACTTCTTCAGCAGCTCTGGCGGCTTGAAACAGGGCTGCAAATTGAGTCCATTACTGTTTTCCATGTTGATGACGTCACTTACGAAAGAGATAAAAGAAAAGGGTAGGCACGGGGTGCAGCTGGTAGCCAATGGTGTGGAAATTTTCGTACTTTTGTTTGCGGACGATGTTGCACTCCTGTCAGATACGGTTCCAGGATTGCAGAACCAAATATGTAACCTAGAAGCAGCTGCCAACAGACTAGGTTTGATAGTGAATGCGCAGAAGACTAAAGTGATGATATTCCGCATGGGAGGTCACGTGGCAGGACACGAAGTGTGGTATTTGAAAGGGCAAAAACTTGACATTGTCCCTTCGTACAGATATCTGGGAGTGACGTTGTCCACTAAGATCTGCACAAACTCAATCCTGGCAGATTTGGCATTTCGTGGAAGGGCTGCGGTCGCGAAGTGCATGAAAGTATTACGACAGCTGGCACATGTAGCACCGAATGTCTTTAACAAAATTGTTGATGTACAGATCCAGCCTATCCTCTTGTATGCTTCAGAGATATGGGGTGTCGACAATTGCGAAATAATAGAAAGTGTACTGTGCTGTCTTCCTAGTTGCTGGCTTCCTCATTCGGCGGGTTGGTGCAGACTTACAGAATTTGTTGAGTAACTTTGAAAGCAGGAGTCAGTCAATGAAGTTCCAAATTAAGAACACATTTATTTTACCATTAGGTGACAGTCCGCAATTGTTCAGATTTATCGAATATCCAAAAACAAAGGAGTAAGCAGACGAACAGGTTGATGAAGAAATTCGGTCAGTTTCCAAAGACAGTTGAATAGTTCAAGTTTCAGAAGATTGTTGGTTTCATGGAGGTTAATACAAAACTATGAGGCGAACATTTCTTTCAGCTATAGTAGCGGTGAGGATTTCTGAGTTTCTTGACTTGGCTAGTGCTCTCTCAACTGAATCCGTGACTACTGTAAAAATAAACAGAAACATATTAAACCCTTAGGCTAGTTGCTATCTGGTTTAAGAATCAATTTGGAATTTGACGGATGAGCCCGGTCAAAACAGCTGCAGTTACAATTTAGCTTACAAAACCAAGAAAAGCGTTGACCGGAAGAAACAATTTGAAAGGATTTGAAAACAATTTTGATAACAATAAACAGATTTAGACTGAACTCATTTCACACGAAAAACACGACAGAGTGTAAACGATACTCAAAAATGTGTACAGCAATATTTACCAATAGTGGCCGCTCAGGAAGAACAACCGTTGAAGACAGCAACAAGCCCAGAATGGGGTAGTCCATGAATCACAGATCTGGCATCTAAATTACCTATCCAACGGAGCAGATTAGAGTTTTCAAGAACTCTTCGAAATTACAAAATACTTCCTTTACTGCACTCTGAGGCTTAACTACTCTTGGTGATGAACCGCTCTCCCCCTGCCTGTGGACAAACACTTCATGGTCTCTCGAGCCACGCCACCTCTGACATGCTCGTCAGTGTGATCAGCGCTTGACTAACGTGTTGTATCCACCACAAATCAGACTGGCCCGAGATAGACCATTTCTAGTGACGATGACGTAATTAAAATAAAATAAAAATGACGTAGGACAGTTGAAGAAAGTGACATCAAGAACAAACCAAGAATCTGTTTGTCAGATTTGTGCGTGCAACAGAACACGACGGACCTACATCGACGCACAGAGGCTGAGCTTACACTGCCGATGAAGCTTTCCCCGCACGCACTTTTAGTGCTGACCCTGCTGTGGCCGCTCCCTCTCTGTGCCGTCTGTGCAAAACTCCCTTTCGGCCTCCCTCACTGAACTTTTCTCAATAAATAAATAGCGTGAACGGACAGAAAGAAACAAAGGAAGGAAAGTTATGCAATTATGCATACGACACTCAACCTTTAAAAAAAAAAAAAAAAAAAAAAACTTTCCTCCTTTCTTTCCTGCCACTAGCACAGGGGCAGGAACATGTACATTTGACAGCATTGAAACAATACTTAAATGTAAGTTCAAGAACTCCCAACGCGCTGGTTTATGGAGAGACGGGAAGATATCCTTTGTACATTAACGCAATGCTGAGATCAATGAAATACTGGTTCAAGGTACTTAGAATGGAAAATGATAGATACCCACGGGTAGTGTAATTATCCATGTTGAAGAACTTGGAGAGAAGCAACTGGGCATCCAAGATCAAATGCTTACTAGCCAAATATGGTTTGTCAGAGGTGTGGATATCACAGTCAGCGGTCAAAGAACGAGAGGTTATGAAAAATTTAAGAGAACGGCTCATTGACGAGTTCACACAGCAGTTGTGGCTTAAGTATAGTATAAGTCCACGTTATTCCCCATACAAATAATTCAAACTTGGTTTTGGTTCAGAATCTTACCTTGTAGTGTTGGATAGAAAAGTCTTCAGAGACTGCATGATTCAATTTAGAATGGGAATCAGTGATCTGTTCATTCACAAGCATAGGTACAGCCGAGATAACGATGTAACCTTGTGTCCCAATTGCAGAGAGAAAGATGAAGACGAAAGGCATTTTCTATTGCATTGTCCAGCTTTGTACGACCTACGAGTAAGATCATACCAATTGTAAATGAAGAAATGGAGGACCCTTTTGTACAGCTCATCGGTAACAGAGATACTTATGTGATACGAGGGTTCGCCACCTACCTATACCATGCATTGATGAGAAGAAAGGCAATCTTGCAGGATACACAGAATGATTCTTTTTGTCTAGAATAAGCAGAGAGCAGTAAAGAGCACTATAACAGCTCTCAGTATGTGATGACAAGGGAGTATTGAGACACATAGTGTTAGTGCCCAATATGTATGTTGTTTAAAAGTGTTGCATCTTTGTACGTGTGATGGGCCGCAGGCCTAGACAAGAAACTCATTCGTTCGTTCGTTCGTTCGTTCTCTCAGACCTCTCTCTCTCTCAAGCCTCTCTCTCTGTCTCCCTCTCTGTCTCTCTCTCAGACCCCCCCCTCTCTCTCTCCCCCCCCCCCTCTCTCTCTCTCTCAGGCATCTCTCTCAGGCATCTCTCTCCCTCTGTATCTCTCTCTATCAGGCATCTCTCTCTCTCTCTCTCTCTCTCTCTCAGGCCTCTCTTTCTCAGGCCTCTCTTTCTCAGGCCTCTCTCTCTCAGACCTCTCTCTCTCTCTCAAGCTTCTCTCTCTCTCTCTCAGACCTCTTTCTCTCTCTCTCTCTCTCTCTCACTTCCGGCGCGCTCACCTCGGCAGCAGGACGTGTTTACGTCGCTCTCCTGAATTTCCGCCGGTAGAGGTGAAAGAGTGGTAGAAACATGCCAGTAACTGGTCTTCCAGCTGCATTGGAGGTTATGCTCTCCACTCTTCTAGACACCGAGACCATGTCCTCGTTTAAAGTTTTTGGAGAACGGGATGCTACTGTCGTGGTGTTGCGATTCAAGTCCCAGGCCGGCCAGCCCGCTTCCTTCAATGGCGCGACAAACAGCTGGAGAAGAAAACCTCCTGCCCAACTGCGCAGAGACCAGCAGAGACGCAACAGGGACAGAGGCACCAACTTTGACAACACTGGTGAGCAAGCTTCATCGAATTTTTATCCTTCAACTGCTTGCTCCGTTTCCACTCAATGTGATTTGGCCTCATTTCCTGCGTCCACCATGCCCGCTGCACGATACTCCGCGACACCACTGAGCGCACGTGAAAAGCCTGCAGACAAGTGTGTAAGCCCTGTGAGTCGGCCAACGGTCGACACATCAGCTTTCGACGAGATATGCACAGTCTCGTCGGCGGTTAGTGGGGAAGCAGCTCCAGAGAAGTCTGAACACTCTGATTACGTGAAGCAGATGATTGATCGAATTTTCCAGCCATCCCGAGACAGGTGGCGGCGTGAAGAAGAGGAGGCAAGGGCGGTAGAATGTGCTGGCTCTGAGGCAAATGACGCATGTGTTGACACTCTCACCACTAGAAGCGTTTCGTCGCAGCCGGCAATACCTTCGACTGCATGTGTCTCAACCCATGTGCAACACAGCAGTGTGAGTGCAGCCACTCTGCCAGCCAAGCGAGGAGAAGCTGCGACCCATGCCCATCCACCCCGTCGTCGGCAGCAGCCCTGGCGCTCCAAGAAGAAGTAGGGCCTTATGGACTTGAAGAACAGCGACTTTTCTCTTCACGCGTCCCGGTTAACAAGACTTATTGAAGTCTTGATTTCCCCTTCCCCACCCCCACCCCCACCTGTTTCGTTGTTTGAGATGTTGGTACGGTAAACATTTGTAATGGGCCGGTGGCCCGAACAAATAAAATTTTTCGTTCGTTCGTTCGTTCGTTCGTTCGTCTCTCTCTCTCTCTCTCTCTCTCTCTCTCTCTCTCTCTCTCTCTCTGGCATCTCTCTCAGGCACCTCTCAGGCATCTCTCTCAGTCATCTCTCTCTCTCTCAGGCATCTCTTTCAGGCGTCTCTCTCTCTGTCTCTCTCTCTCTCTATCAAGCATCTCTCTCTGTCTCTCTCTCTCTCAGGCCCCCCCCTATCTCTCTCTCTCTTTCTCTCTCAGGCCTCTCTCTCTCTCTCTCAGACCTCTCTCTTTCAGGCATCTTTCCCTCTCAGACCTCTCTCTTTCAAGCATCTCTCTCTCTCTCTCTCTCTCTCTCTCTCTCTCTCTCTCTCTCTCTCGCTCTCTCTCTCGCTCTCTCTCAGGTCTCTCTCTCAGACCTCTCTCTCTCTCAGACATCTCTCTCTCTCTCTCTCCTCTCTCTCTCAGACCTCTCTCTCTCTCAGGCATCTCCCTCTCATCTCTCTCTCTCTCTGTCTCTCTCTCTCTCTGTCTCTCTCTCTCTCTCTCTCTCTCTCTCTCCCTCTCTCTCTCATCTCTCTCTCTCTCTCTCTCTCTCTCTCTCTCTCTCTCTCTCTCTCTCTCTCCCTTCCTCTCTCCTCCCTAGCGTGTACTCTCTGACGTTATTTCGTGGCATTAGGTAGATGTGAATTAACTTTCTAACCAGATGCTAGCAGCGGCATGTATATATTTCTCATGAATCTACCTTAAAATGCTGAGAATGTGAGGAGACCTACATCTTCCAAACAGTGGGAGTGGTCTGTCATCCCGTGGGAATTTGCACACGCTCCATTAGTGCAATCAGTTCAATCTAAGCTTATTCCTATTTTCTCCTGGCATCACAGGCATTGAATATAAATAAGTTGGCTTTTCGTTACTCAGGACACACAAGATATAGTCGAAATAAACACATCCTTTTGACCCTGCCTGCCTCGATTCACCCGGTGGGCAGCGCTTAATACTCTAGGTTGTATGGAGAAAGAGTTAATGCCCTTGAAACTAACGCGCCCACCGCTGGGAGCGGTGCAAACGGCCCGACTCGCTCTTTATTTGACTATATCGAGGCGGGGTGAACCATCTTACTATACACGATATAGGGTAGGAGCGTTTACAAGACAGTCAGGTGGGGACCTGAAAATCTTTCTGCACAGGTGATCAGAATGTCTGGCTTCAGGCAAAGATGGAAAATGGTTAAACCGTTATCTGCCAAAGTACTTCAAACGACGTCATACTCGTATGATCTAGAATCTTCACAACACTTGCATAAAGGAAACCTACTGGACATTTATTCTTGTTATTTATTTGTGGCGCCTTGGCGGAACGAGACTATGTACTATCGACAAGTTGGCGGGTGAAATTGTTTTGCGCTGTTGCCCTCCGTCCCCCTTTGCGTGATTGTGAAAGACGAACTGTGAAATAGACTTGACTTATTCCTGCCGAATCAGCTCTATGGTCATGAACCTTCAGTAGACTACAGGATCTGGCACCCTGTAAACTTCATCCACCATACGCCACTATAACGTGATGCAGAAGACGCAGGGGCTTCTGAAAAACGTAACTCATTCTATGCCGCTATCATTTGAGATGGAAGGTATTTGAATTCAACAGACTTTTAAAATGTTTGTTATATTTCTGCTTGGTACAAAACCTGAACATCGAAGCCTGAGAGTACCCAACCTTTTAGCACCTACTCGTGTCAGAGTAGCACTGCGCACAAATGTATTGAACGGTACGTGGATCCGGTCCAATACCCTCCGGTTCTAAAGATGGGACTGCAAGCCGACGCATTGTGATGTGTTAATGTGGTGTTGTTACACTACCAACGTCCAAGTAAACACTGCACAGTTTTGGCCTATGTCCGCCACTTGTAAACGTGAGAGCATAGCTACTACTAATAGGGAAATACGACTGTTTTATCACCTCATGGAGCTCAACCACATAGGCATTCGTAGTGCCACTGATGGCACCGAACGATATCGTCCCTATAGTCAACGAAATCATATCTAGGTTGTGTAGTATACAAGACCCCTTGGTATTAGACCAAAATGTAGCTTGCCATGTTGAATACTTGCTTCAGATATTAATGAGAGAAACATAAAGTATGGAACCGAATAAGACTAGCCCCCAGACGAATCTCAACGCTGCTAAACCTCATTGACGGCACCAAATCCAAATTTATAATCTTATCGAAACTACATGAATCATTACTGCTAATAAGTCCTTACACAAGAAAAAGCTAAGAGAATGCATTCTGAACTAAACAACTGCCTAAATATTACAGAAACAATGTTCAACAACTTAGGAAAGAAATTAGGTAAAACTTTTAGAATATTTGGCCTTCCAGAGAAAAGACGCGAATCGTATTGGGAGTGTCTCCACCAAGTGCTAGAATTTGTGCAAGAACCACTTCCTGAAATGCCATGGTCGGAAAGAGACAGTGTGCATGTGCAAAGGATAGATAGCAAAAGAAAAATGACGGAAGAACCCAGCCCAGTCATGGTGTCTTTCTGACCTGGACAAATTGATACTGCTTCGACTACACCGGAGCGTTCTAAGAAGAGGAGGAATAAGAGTCTCCGGAGGTTTATCACTAGAGACTGCCAATCCAACTCTGCATGACATTAGGAAGCTCCTCGAGCAGCCCACCAATGACCATAGGATCCTCTAGAGAATAGAGAATGATCCCTGGCTGTCCCCAGATGACCCAACAGGAATCCACCAAAGGATAAGATGTAAGAGAGAATCCCTGGAAGCCTCGCACAACCAGACACCGAAGACAACGATACCGAACGATAAATAACCTCACTGTCATTCAGCCAACCTCCGAAGCTCCCTTACTCCCAAACGAGAGTTACGACGAAAGGGCTACACAGACTAAAGTCAACCTCTTCCAAAGAAACTACCCCGCGGAACAGCAGAAGACAAGAGCGAAATCTGGTCGAACCAATAAAGAACCTCATCGACAACCCAAAGATTATGCTAGCGAAACAAGCCGGTCAGCGTTGACAAGCAGCAGAGCAGGCAACCCACCTGACGACATGTAACCTGATACAGCTCCACCCTGTACTGGCAGTGACTGGCCCAGTGAGGACCATGAAGTTCCCACTGAACGCAGTACATTGTCCCCAAACAGACACCAGCGACATCGATTAATGCAAGTTATGAGGGAAAACTTGTTGGGGTGGTCTTTCTGGACTTCTCAAAGGATTTAGATCTCGTTCCGCATAATCTACTTCTTAAAACATTACATGCATCAGGATCTGATGAATCATCACTAAAATGGTTTCAATCTCAACGGAAGAACACAACAGGTTTCAGTCGACACAAAACTTTCAAAAGAATGTAAAATCAGTTCTGGCGTACCTTTAAGCACAATTCTCTGGCGTCTACTTTACTCCATTTTTCTTCGGCTTTACCTTCAGTAACCTCCCAGTCTTATGCTGATCTGTATGCAGACGACACCACTCTTACAGATATTGCATCCAATCTATCGGAACTGCAAAACAAACTCGATGATGACTTGATTAGAATAGATTCCTGGACAAGACAAAATGGAATGACACTGAACCCACACAAAACAACATGTGTGCTGATAACTACTCAGCAAAGAAGACGAACTCTCTCCTCTGTGAAACTAAACCTGAATTTTCGCAGTTATCCGATATCAAATGTTCATAAACAAACATTACTTGGTGTGCTTATTGATGACATTCTCTTTTGGACCAGTCATGCTGAATATGTCATTAAAAACTCAATACTCAGTTATTTATATTTAAAAAGATAAAAGAATGTCTTTCCATGGAAAACAGAAAAATGTTTCACACTGCATACTTCGCCCCACATATAAGATACTGTTTAAATGTCTGAGGACATTGTCCTCACATATGCAAAGATTATGTCAATCGAATCATGAGGAGATCTGGACGTA
The DNA here is from genome assembly GCA_034096865.1 of Theodoxus fluviatilis. Classification (NCBI taxonomy): domain Eukaryota; kingdom Metazoa; phylum Mollusca; class Gastropoda; order Cycloneritida; family Neritidae; genus Theodoxus; species Theodoxus fluviatilis. The sequence continues at coordinate 12,486 of JAWQFJ010023866.1, read as the reverse complement.
ATATCATGGATAACTATGAAATGCCTCTAACTGAAATACCGTCTGGTTGGAACTGACTCTCTTTTAAACATGAATGTCAGTTTCAAACGGCCATATTAGTATACAAAATGTTGACATTGCAATCTCCATCCTACTTCCAAGAAATTTTCTCACGCTTAGGCGATACACGACTCCGTTTATTCTCAATATAAAATCTTCATCCTCTCATGGTCCATACGGAAGTGTTTCGTAAATCTTTCAATTATTATGCTACAAAGATATGGAGCTCGCTACCTTTTTATGTAAAAAGACTCATTAAATCTTCTGAGATTCAAAAAGCAGTTAAAATTCTATCTCAAGAACAATAAAGAGAGGGGCTGGGGAGAGAGAGAGAGAGAGAGAGAGAGAGAGAGAGAGAGAGAGAGAGAGAGAGAGAGGGAGGGAGAGAGAGAGGGGGAGGGATGGGGAGAGAGAGAGAGAGAGAGAGAGAGAGAGAGAGAGGGAGAGAGAGAGAGAGGCCTGAAAGACAGAGAGAGAGAGGCCTGAAAGACAGAGAGAGAGGCCTGAGAGACAGAGAGACAGAGAGAGAGAGAGAGAGAGAGAGAGGCCTGAGAGACAGAGAGAGAGAGGCCTAAGAGACAGAGAGAGAGAGAGGCCTGAGAGACAGAAAGAGAGGCCTGAGAGAGAGAGAGAGAGAGAGAGAGAGAGAGAGAGAGGCCTGAGAGACAGAGAGAGGCCTGAGAGACAGAGAGAGGCCTGAGAGACAAAGAGAGAGAGAGGCCTGAGAGACAGAGAGAGAGAGAGGCCTGAGAGACAGAGACAGAGAGAGAGAGAGTGAGTGAGAGAGAGAGAGTGAGTGAGAGAGAGAGAGAGTGAGGCCTGAGAGAGAGAGAGAGAGGCCTGAGAGACAGAGAGAGAGAGGCCGGAGAGACAGAGAGAGAGAGGCCTGAGAGACAGAGAGAGAGAGGCCTGAGAGACAGAGAGAGAGAGAGGCCTGAGAGACAGAGAGAGAGAGGCCTGAGAGACAAAGAGAGAGAGAGAGAGAGTTCTCATTCTTCTTGTCACGATATTTTATTGTGAGGGCCACTGGAAGATGGACTTTTATTGTACAAGTGTATACCATCGTTAGATAAAACAGTTGCATTGAATTGAATTGAATTGAATCATCGCGAGAAAACTCAGATGTATATCCTCGACTGGGGGAATGGAACACCTAGTATCCCAGACGGTACGAATCAAACCAGGGAAAGAAGTGATGTTTCGGCAAGAGCAGTCAACGAAGAAGCCGTAGAGAGGCTCTGTAGCGTGGAAAATAGTAACCCGTGGAAAACAGTAACCGGAAGTCATCGCAGAGTTATCTGCGAGGGACGTGCTTTATGCAATTTACCGCTCCTGCACCTGTTCTTCGCATGGAATATATTCCGACAAACGACGCATTAGTTGCTTTACGAGGTTTTGGTGCATTTGTGTAGTTTAACACATGATGTAGCGTTCAAAAAAGTTTTTCCCCGTGTAAAGCCGTCTCCCCTGCCGGAAATAATATGGGAGTCATCTCCCTGTAGTCTATTTGTAGTCTGGTTTTATAAAACGCGACCGTTGACTGACTTGGCACGCCCGGGGAGTTATGCTAAGATCCGGCCGCGTTAATATATCTGCGTTTTGTGACAAACGTCTTGCTCGGCGGTACTGTACTCCATGCACCTTAACGGTGCGCGTGATTCGGTGTAATCTTAAGCTAAACGACGTTCCGAATGTTTCCGACTTCGACCATTTCAGCAGCGCCAATAAACGTCGTTTAGCTTAAGATTACACCCGAATCACGCGCACCGTTAAGGTGCATGGAGTACAGTACCGCCAAGAAAGACGTTTGTCACAAAACGCAGATATATTTACGCGGCCGGATCTTAGCATAACTCCCCGGGCGTGCCAAGTCAGTCAGGCGGAGTGGCGGGTGCCGTCTCTTTTTAGAGTGGAATTCTAAGCACGTCCCGAGCAGATAACTCTGCGATGACTTCCGGTTACTGTTTTCCACGGGTTACTATTTTCCACGCTACAGGCTCTCACTGGGCGCAGGAAATCGACGCACTGAAGAAAACGTAAGCAACACCATGGGAAATCAGCGACACAACGAAAGTGACTCCGATTTAGCAGACAGAAGTCATATTTCACCAAGGCAGAATAAGATATGGAAAGGGAGACTACGACAAACTCAGTTGGCTTTTCTGGACAGGGAGGCCCCATCTCCGACCACAATTCACAGGATGCAGTCCATCATAAAATGAAGATTGTAATTTCATGTTCTTTGTCTAGTAGAAACGTTCTTTTCCAATAGGTTTGATTTCGCTGTGCATTTTAGGGATTAGACAGTCTTCTAAACGGCTTTTGTTACGTTGTTGCACCGTGGGAGGCGATCCGGAGGAGATCTTATAGCGGTCAAGAAAACTCTTGATTACGCTGTTGCTCAGCTGAATTGTAATAATGATGGTACAGTCATAGTTCGATTATCT
>JAWQFJ010023866.1:0-2500 GCA_034096865.1 Theodoxus fluviatilis | reverse complement strand
GGAAACAGGCAGACTGTCTGCACGACAAAAGGGATCCATGCCCTGCAATGGGCTCCAGGAGCACGTTTTCACCCTTAAAACGGGAATCACGAACTTCCTTCATCAGTCTTCAAAAATGTACATCTCATTCATCGACATCAAGGACGCATTCGGCAGCATAGACCACGAGCTGATGATTCAGGAGCTAGAGCGGATGGCGTACCCCAAGCAGGTAGTCGAAATTACGCGCGACATATATACTGGCTCCACTTTCCAGGTAAAAACAGAAAACGGCCTCACCGAGACAGTGACAAGATCCAAGGGGATAATTCAAGGATGCCCATGGTCAGTAATTATTTTCGAGCAGGGGATAGACAAGTGGCTACGGTGGATAGAGCTAGACTACACTACACCACACATCCCGAACCCAGTCCAGGGATACGTGGACGACGTTGTCCTGGTATCAGGACAGGAAGAAAATATTCAGGAAGCCGCAAGAAAGACCGAAAGCTTCATGGAATACGCAGGGATGCAAGTAAAACACAGAAAATGCGCCCTGATGCATGGTCACCGCAGTGGAAACAATTGGAGCAAGAATGATGCCACATCATCCACAACTCTGACCATACAGCAGTCTGCGATTCCCAAGCTGGACAGAACACAGACCTATCGATACCTGGGATATGATATAGACCTTAGCGCAAATTCAGAGAAAAAGCAACTGGAGGAAATCATCAGCGAGTTCAAAAATACCCTGGAGAAGATCGACAGGTCGCCACTTCCTATCGGCGCCAAACTGCAAGCAACCAACACAATGGCAGTTTCAAGACTCCACTTCTATTTCCCCAACATTGCATTCACGGAGAAAGTGCTCGACAGCCTAGAGGATGCTTTGGTCTACAACATCAGATCATGGCTAGGCCTGAACGACTCATCCACCCGATCGTTTATGTTTGCCCCTAGGAGCAAAGGCGGCCTAGGAGTTCTCAGTCCCCGCATCATGTACTATGCCAAGAAGTTGTCGTTTCTGCTCAGCGTCCTCAACAACAGCGACGAGCAAACGAAATCCACCGCTCGAGACTCGTTGCAGATACATCTAAGCAAGCGAAAATGCAAACGCGAGGACAACCTTGATGAGAACAATTTTGCAGGATACAAAACTGACAGGAACTACAGGCTTGTCAAGGAATCCAGAGTGAACTGGAGACAATCCCACTGGATTCATCTGAATGAACTCTGCGCTAGACTAAAAGTTCGGCTCCAGCTACAAGAAAACAACAGCTACGTGCTCTGCGCCGAAGTGGATGAAGATGTAGAAGTCTGCCTCAAAGATGCTACGAGCGCATTCACCTTCCTCAAAAGCCTGCAGCTTGATAAGCTTGTGGAAGTATGGAAGGCGAAAGAATCACAGGGCAGAATCGCGCGTTCCCCAGGCATCGACCACACCCTGTCATCATGCCATCTGAACAACCTGAAATTGAGCGATAAACTAACAAAGTTTGTAACAAAGGCAAGACTGCAGCTCGCAGAATGCAACACCCTGCTGCACACCTACTACCCTGCAATCCACCCCAAAGAATGTGGCAGGTGTGGATTTGCGTCAGAGACAATCAGCCACATTCTCAACGGCTGCAGAGAAAGCAAGGACGCAATCCAGAAACGACATGACAGGGTGGTAGAGATTGTGCGAAGGGTTGTGAGCGAGGTCAACCCCCGTGCTCTGCTCCTAACTAACCAGATCGTGACCCGGTCCCACTTCACAAGCAGTAGCCAACCGTTTGAAGGCGTGCGTCACACCAAGCCAGACTTGTGTGTAATTGACAGTGAAAGTGGCGCATGCACAATAGTGGAGGTATCGGTTCCATTCGACGCTTTTGTCGAAGAATGCTACAACGCAAAGTTTGACAAGTATCTCCCACTTTGTGCAGAAATCCAGAACAACGGATTTAATTGTAAGATCTGTGTTCTTGTTGTGGGAGCCCTTGGAAGTGTTCACAGTCGTGTGATCAGTGGACTGCAGATGGTAGGGATAGCCAAATCCAGGGCAAAGAGCATCGCTAGATACTTGTCTGTCAGTGCCATGATAGGCTCTAGCCTGATCTGGAAACAAAGATGCAGGAAGGTCTTACCGGGTGAGGGGTGAGTTGAAAAGGCAGACAGATACTTGAACTCCGTGACTACTGACAGTCCAGTCAGTGTTTCACAGTTAAGGGGAGGTAATAGAATTACTCCCCTTGGATTGCCTCACCACAACTTTGTACTTTGTTACAAGTATGCACATATTCACGTCTGCACTTCTGCTCTGTATCAACATCAATAACCTGTTTTTTGTGTTGCAATTGCTGTATAATATTGCACGTGCTCATTTCTGCAGCCATGCATTGTATCAATGTGGGTGGAGATCCTCTGATGTGTACATCCTTGTTATATCATTGCCACTCTTGCGGTTGGACTTCACTTAAGTGTTTGTGAAGTTAAAAGAAATGTTATCAAATTCATGGGTGAAGAAAAATGTCGAGAA
>JAWQFJ010023865.1:0-10022 GCA_034096865.1 Theodoxus fluviatilis | reverse complement strand
GGATTTATTTGACACAATCTCCGCTAGTAGCGTGAAAATTACCAAAAGTGCTATCCACTACGCCAGTACCCAAGTACAATAAACTCAAAAAGCGGGAAACAGCGCAAAGCATAATGGCGGAGACAAATCGAAATGAACAACTAACCGTGTGCACACTATCACAGTCTGAGAAATCTTCTCACTGTCAGGCAAAAATGAGACACAAATGCTATCCGGAATACAACGCAACGAGTCAGTCTGCATTCATGTGGAAGCCATTTTCCCGCCTGCATGTGTTATCACGCGAGCTATAGCGAGAAAGGGGCGTGGCCGTGGAGGGAGATTTCGCGTCCATCAATCGATTTTGAGGGGGGGGGGTGTTTCGAGTTTACGACCTAAATAAATCACTTTCCTTTAAAGCCTCGATTCTGAAAATTTGATACATTCGATCGGACCTAACTTCCAGTAAGTGTGCAAAATGCTAAGGAAATCCGTCCAGTAGTTTTTGAGAAATCAGCTGTTAAGAAGGGACAGAAAGACATACACACTGAATAAATAACGCCACGGTATTGATGACGTCATACATTTGCAATTTTGCCATTCCATCAATCGAGTATTTAGGGAGGAGCTTTCGAGTGTACGACCTTAAAAAACCACTTTCTTTTCAAGCCTCGATTCCGAAAATTTGATACATTCAATTGGACCTAACGTCCAGTTAGTGTGCAAAATGTCAAGGAAATTCGTCCAGTAGTTTTTGAGAAATCAGCCGTTAAGTCGGGACAGACAGACACATAGACAGACAGACAGACAGACAGACAGACAGACAGATAAAGTCTGTACGAACAAACGAACGAACAAACACTTTATTGTAGAAGCCATCGGACCATTACAATGACTCAGAATGAAACAATTTCTAATGATATAGACCTTCTCTTAAATGACTGAAATAAATAAGAGCTCACACATCTCACTCTTTCCCTCTCATCACTTGAAAAACATACTGCCACTCTGTCTTGCATGGTGAGTCCTATTCAAAAGTGCAGGTATTTCATCCTTAAATCTTCATATGCTGGACATGTGAACAGAAATGCATTTCATCCTCTTCGCTTTCGTTGCAGCTGGGGCCTAACAAAGAAGGTGGCTGATTATATCTATATCAATGTACAAAGAGCTCACTTACACCCAATCGAAACCGTATATACAAATCTCTGAAGATAGGTTAGTCTAAGTCATACAAATATTGTTCCATGTTGTGATTTAATTTGAACATCTTGTATAGAGAGTACCGCTCTCTTGTTACGAACTGAGTGTTCCAACCATCTTTAAAGCAACATATCAGTTTGTATTTTAATTCTTTCAGAAAGGAAGATAAAGTCTGTAGGACCTCCAGTAAACCTGGAGGGAAAATGAAGAGTGTAAGCTGGAATGTAGAGGGACTGTCATCAAAACTAAATGTGCCATGTTTTGCTCCATACGTTTTACAATGTCATGTTCTTTATCTAGTAGAAACGTTCTTATCCAATACCTTTGGTTTCGCTGTGCATTTCAGTGATTAGACAGTCATCTAAGCAGCTTCTGTTACATTGTCGCACCATGGCAGGCGATCCGGAGGAGCTCTTATAGCTGTCAAGAAAACTCTTGATTACGCTGTTGCTCAGCTGAATTGCGATAATGATGGTACAGTCATAGTTCCATTATCTAACCAGGGGCACATACATGAAATTATATTATGTGTATACATTCCTCCTATAGACTCTCCGTATTATGATGATAAAGAGTCAAAACGTAATATAGAGAAGACGAACTATTGCGGCAACATGATAGATACCCCGACTCAACAGTAATACTGTTCGGGGATTTTAATGCAAGGACAGGAGAACGGAGCCTGACCATTGCAGACGACGACAGTGAAAATGAAATGTCACCGGCTGACATGGTTTGCTGTTCCGGATATAGGGAAACCGTTTATCGACACTCTCAAGATCATACTGTAAATCCGTTTGATAGGGTCTTGATTAACTTGCGCAGAATACTCCGTTTATGCATTTTAAATTGAAGCAAAGCAGGCGATGAAGATGGTAAAGTCACGTGCGTCTCAAGGACAGGAGAAAGTGTACTTGACTATTGTCTCGTGAGTATCGTCGACACGGATCTTTTTACCAAATTTAGAGTCGGCCAACAAGTTATGTCGGATCACATGCCTATTCAGATAAATATTGGTTCGGCAGTAGAGGAACACGAGCGGGTAAACAAAACAAAAAAAAACTGTTTCTAATCTAATGTGGGATAGGGACAGAGTACATGACATTGCGACTGCAATGCAGTCTCCCGAGATCAGTGCTTGTATGAGCCAAGCCTGTGAGATGCTGATCTGGGACGCAATTTTGGTCCTACATATGGTATTGCCATGTAATTATTCTATGCATATTATTTGCGTTAGCAGTTGGTCGAGGAATCGAAATTCCAGAACGGGTAGTAAATTGTTTATGATGTGTTAAGTGTACAAATGTCCATACTATAGCTTTGATTACCATACATACGACAACGAAAAAGCATGTACAAAGACAAGATATTGCAATGTGTGTATTCTATGCATGCGTTGGGATGGCAGTAGAGTGACGATGCAAACACCCTGAACGAGGAGGTGATTGTGTGCTTTTAAGTGTACAATATTGATCATACTACAGGTCTAATTCCCTTCAGTATCACTGTATGTAAGACTGAAGAAAACGTCGTGTATAAGAATCACATTGCCCCTTATTGACTCAGCTTGTATAAACTGAGGTCTGATGTGCATTGATTAATGACGACGCCGAGATGACTTATGTAAATACCAACAACACAGATACAAATGAACTTTCATGTGATATCTAACAGCCCCAAATGAATATATATTTTTAATGTATATACAATGGTTGTAGACAATTTTAGCTCTATTCATATAAATGAGACACACACTTATTGGGATGACATAATCGTGTACCTAATGTTTTATTCTAAAGGGTCGTTGGCTGAAACGAAAGTAAAAGTCGAAGTCTCTCTCTCGTCGAATTTGCGAGTTTCAAACATACCACTGAAATCATTCCAATTACTTCAGCGATACTGAAGACTGCGCTAGAGACGGGCTAGAGACGTGGTCAGCGTTTGGAGGAAAAACTGAAGAGTCTAACGACGACAGCAGAGAATGCACCACCAAAGTTTGTGATCGAAACACTTAATCAGAGGTGCCTGATATTTCCGTGAAGCTCTCGTTTCTCCATCAGATCCACTCTCTGTTGCAGCCGCTAGTAATGATACAAGTCACCAACCTGCTTTGCAGGCAACCCCACCAGCCACGAAAGCATTGCATCAGCTGACACTGGCTCTCGAACATAAAGAGAGTTTCATCAAGTTAAACAGACAGAAGACGGAACCGAGAAGACCGCCTACAGAACAATCTCAGTCAGCACAAACTTCACGCGAATATCGTTTTTCATGGCAAGGATATTAAATGTCTTTGCGTATAACATTTATGTCGCGATTGTCTTTTTTGCACTGTCCTGTTAATATGGGGGTTCTTCTAGCTTGCGCCGAGAAGTCAAAGTTCACAAAAACCAGAGGTCATTTTCGATAACCTTCATGCACACACTGGTCGAACCACACCGATGACAATCGGTAATCAGGTTTTACCGATAGCGCTCATCCTAGGCCGCACCTGCCACCCCGCCTGCCTGACTTAGCCTGTCCGGGGAGTTTCACCTAAACCCGGACGCGTTACTTTTTGTCACGTTTGTGACCAACATCAGCGTCGGGCCCTGGAGTTAGGGCGTAGGGACCACCCGTTGAGAGTCAAACGTGGGATGGAGTTAGAATATAAAGCTTCACCCGTTATTGATAAAACCCGAAAAAAGTTTCTAAGTTCTTTCCCAAAAAAGTAACAAGTATTTTATGGTTTTTTTGTCGTTTTAGGACAAAAGAATCAAAATGGCCTGAAGAACGTTTGACCAAAAAAATCTCGCAATAGAGGCCCCCTGTAATAAATAAAAAACTAAAAAAATTCTTAGTTTCGAAAAAAAAGTAACATAAATATTATGGTTTTTTAGGCGTTTTAGGACAAAAGGATCAAAATGGCCTAAAAACTTTTGTTTAAAAAAAAAAACCGCATTAGCGGTCCTCCGCAATAGCGGCCCTCCGCAATAGCGGCCGCTACCCGTTCTCTGCCCAATGTCCTCTCTCTCTCTCTCTCTCTCTCTCTCTCTCTCTCTTTCTCTCTCTCTCTTTGTCTCTCTCTCGCTGTCTTTATCTCTCTCTCTCTCTCTCTCTCTGTGCGTGTGTATGTGTGTGTGTGTGTGTGTGTGTGCGTGTCTCTCTCTCTCTATTTCTCTCTCTTGATGTGTCTCTCTCTCTCTCTGTCTTTCTATTTGTGCCTCTTTCCGTGTGTGTCTCTCTGTCTGTCTCTCTATCTGTCTCTCTTTGTGTGTCTCTCTCTCTCTCTGTCTTTGTCTCTCTCTCTCTCTCTCTCTCTCTCGCAGTCTCTCTCTCTCTCTCTCTCTCTCTCTCTCTCTCTCTCTCTCTCTCTCTCTCTCTCTCTTTGTGTGTGTGTGTGTGAGTGTGAGTGTGGTTGTGTGTGCGCGTGTGTATGTAAGTATATGTGTATGTGTGTTTGTACTCAAGGGTGTTTCTGTGCATAAATGTATGGACGATATTCAATGGATTCCACTGCATTCTTTCAGGTCTGGGAGTTATATTAGGCACTGTCTTTGCTGCGATCATTTTTGCGGTACTGATGCTGTGCTGCTGCCTGCTTTATTTCAAGCGTCTAAAAGGTAAGCTGCAGTTATAATGAACTGTGTGTGAACACGTACAGGTTTGTCCAAATATGTTACTTCTGAATGACAGTATAGTTAGTGTGGAGGGCTGTACACCCGACCTCCGTTCTTAATGTATTGTGCCTCTCCTAGGGTGCGATATCTGCAGCAGCCCATCGTTTTGGCTGATGAGCCATCAAATGTATTACTAAATGTAAAAAAACATACACTGAAAGAATATATTTCTTTCTATGAAAAGTACACTTTGAAATCCATTCCCCTTCAATGATGAGGACATCGAACCCAGAGTGCACTACAGCTGTCCATGACTTCAACATAACTGACGATCTCATGAGGGGCTTAGTGCTCACAACGCCCTTCAAAACTTTAAACAATAAACCCAGATATTTTCCGTCCCAAGGATAGAACCACGGCACTGCACTACGCACATCGTCATACTCACCTAAATGCTTAGTATTTAGAGGAGCTTCTGTTCCCTTCTGACTGATCTATAATGAAATACCAGTTCCTGCCTGCCCACCCTCGAGTGCTCTCCCTTCTTGTATAAGTACACGCTCAGCCCTTCAGCCTCTATTCGCCTGTTCAAACCATGTATTGAAACGCATGTATGTATGTATGCATGTATGCATGTATGTATGTATGTATGTATGTATGTATGTATGTATGTATGTATGTATGTATGTATGTATGTATGTATGTATGTATGTATGTATGTATGCATGTATGCATGTATGTATGTATGCATGTATGTATGTATGTATGTATGTATGTATGTATGTATGTATGTATGTATGTATGTATGTATGTATGTATGTATGTATGTATGTATGTATGTATGTATGTATGTATGTATGCATGCATGCATGTATGCATGCATGCATGTATGTATGTATGTATGTATGTATGTATGTATGTATGTATGTATGTATGTATGTATGTATGTATATGTATGTATGTGGCAAGATGGCGGATGGTGCAGACAGGCTATTCCTGCTCTGTGCCCTTTTCATCGCGCTTGCCCGTTCATCCGGTGTGGCCGTCACCGTAACCACCGTGCCGAGTAGGGACACTCTCACTGCAACCATGAGACTAGCATCTGAGCTGAAGCAGGCCTTTACGGATGCATGCCGGTCGAGAAGAATTGTCGACAGGACTAAGAGAGTAGCAAGCCACGATGACTATGGCGACGACAACACTGACAGGTACTCGTGCCTTCAACCTCTTTGATCCCAAACGTTGGGAAAAGTTCCTAAAATGCTGCAGCGAGAATGAGTGAAATTTGTTTGAAAGAATGGAGCGAAAGTTCAGGACAAGCATTTCAACAGAGCCCATCGTAGTTAGAAGAACTTTCTCCCATCCGCAACCTGACAAGTGGCTGCGCGTTATTTCCCTCCTCTCACACATTTTGTTCTGAGACGGCAGCTTTCAACTGAGGAAACCAAACAAATGCCCACATAACCTTGTGTTCCTGAGATTTGCCATACGAATCCTACGGTATCTACCCACTGAGACCCCAGAAAGTCTACCGATACACGATTCGTATAAATGCTGCGCTGAAGAAATCTATTGCAGACTCACTAATGCTGTAAATAACATCATACATTGTTTACGTCGCACGAGGCGCGGTAGAGTCCCTCAGCTACATCGCGAAGATCAAACAGTAACGAAGGGAGAGCTAACCAAACTGTGGCAAGAAAAGGCGAAGCAAGCTATGCAGATCATCAATAAAAACAGCAAAATATGCAGGTCTGGCTGTGCTATTGATGCTAACGCTGTTTACGAATACTTCTGCACCAAATACACACAAGAGACAACAGTCACAGATCATCCACCACCATGGAACGAAGTATCCATTCCACCCCCTAAGAATGAACCACCTGAAATTCGGTTCTCCATAGATGACATCAACAAAGTCATAAGCTCCCTCCCCACTGGACAAAGCCCTGGCACAGATGGTGTCACCTGAAGCAACATAGGAAACAGCTTGCCCCAGTTATTTGTACCATCATGAACATCTGTGCAGAAAACCACAAAATACCAGCCGACTGGAAGCACTCCATTATCACACTAGTCCCCTGTGACGGTACGTCCTTTCCGCATTAGTAAGAATTGTACACAAGTGGAATCAAGGTGACGGATTTACTCGTATGTACATTAAAATGATCCTTTCTCCCTGTTTTCCGTGTGAGTTGTCAGATGATGAACCATCATACTATTTCTATTATGAATTGCATGTTTATGCATGTGCTAAATAATGGACACTTAATAAGAATCCTGAGACTTTGAATGGAGACCGTGGGGGAGGGAATAAAAAGACTGATGTCTGCTGATTCGAGGCTGGCACTCTCTGCTCTCCTGCTCCTGGCGTGGAGTGCAATAATCTGTGGCACGGCCATGCCGATATGGGAGGAAGGAAGGGTGACATCTGCCCTCTACCTCTCATCCACTCCAGCTCTGAGTTGCTCTGGCCTCTCTTGATGACCCCAGCACCAACCCTCTGGGGAGTGGGGAGGGGGGGAAGTGGGCCACGCCAAACAGCCAATAGCGCAGATGGCTGTTCCCTACCCCCTGCCAAACCCCCACCAGAAAGGACCCGAGGGGAGATGATGTGGTTCCAACCCTCCCTTTTATCAGGACCCACCCCTGTGTCAGTCGTCACCTCCCCAGTGCTCCAAAACATTAACCCTTAAAGGAGGACCACTGGGGTTAATAGCTCTGATCCCTTCAGCATTCTTTCAAGGAGCGGACTCATGTGAACTCTACTTCCAAGATAAGTTCTACCTTTATGGTAAAGGCTGGCTGGCTAAATTAGGATTAAATAAGTATTATTCGTGCACGTTGATTTAACAACTATTGCCCATCTTTTCAACCATTATTAAAGTCTTTTGGTATTTGATGTCTGCTCTCATCGTCTCTGTTGTCCTGTCCATTTTTGACAGCAGAAAAGGTGAGTGAATGTTACAAGATAGCAGTGCGTTTCCCCTAGACACCCTCTCAATAAATAATAATCAGAGCCCTGTCTTGTAACATCCCCCAAAAGAATGGTGATCCTAGCAACATCCAAGACTGGCGCCCCATATCACCTCTTCCCACCAGCTACAAACTGTTCATGAAACTGATCCAACGAGCTGTCACCCCATGAATTGTGCAGACAAACCGACTTTCCACAAGACAAAATGGGTCCATGCCAAGAAATGGACTGCAACAACACGTATTTACACTAAAGACAGACATCTCAGACTTCCTACACAAATCCTCACAGCTGTACGTTGCATCTATAGACATCATGGATGCATTTGGAAGTATCAATCATGAGTTGATGATGAGAGAGTTGGCAACAGTGGGCCATTCAGAGCAGATCATATCAATCACCAAAGACATATATACAAACTCAACATTCCAGGTGAGAACAAAGCACCTCCTGACCAAAGCAATCGCAAGGGAGAAGGGGATAATCCAAGGCTGTCCTTGGACAGTTATCATCATTGAACAAGGAATTGACAAATGGATTAGATGGATTGAACAAGACAAGACCAATACAGAAACACCCAACCCAGTCCAAGCATATGTAGATGATGCATGCATTGTTAGCACCCAAGAAGACAGCATCCAAGAAGCGGCAAGAAAAACAGATGAGTTTATGAGAAACACAAAGGTGAGTGTCAAACACCGCAAGTGTGCTCTAATGAAAGGCCAGAGAAGTGGAAATAATTGGAGTAAACATGACAAGACAGCAAATACACAGATCTGCATACAAGGGTCACCTCTTCCCAACTATCCCAGAGTGGGATATTATCAATACTTGGGCTATGACATCAATCTTACAGGATCAGCTGAGAAAGAGCAGGTAGAGCAGATCATAGAAGAGTTCCAAAACGCCATGGATAAGATTGACAGAGCTCGCCTGCCACTAGCTGCCAAAATTCAAGCCATCAACACCATGACACTTGCAAAACTAAGCTTCTACTATCCCAATTGCCATTTCACAGAGAAATCACTAGACCAAGTGGAAGATGAAATCATTGACTCTGCAAGATCATGGGTAGGTCTCAAAAAGTCATCCAACAGAGACTTTGTGTTCACCCCAAGAAGAGAAGGGGGACTAGGCATAATTGACCCAAGGGTAGCGTACTACACCAAGAAGCTATCTTTCTACCATTCTAGTAAACTAGAGATTTCGCCTACCGGCAAAAGTATCTCTAGCACAGTTCACATCACGTGATGGAAGGTTTTTGGCCAATTTATGCAAGCAGAGGTCACACGAGAGGCTTGTGGGATAGCCAATGTGCTCCCTGACATACGCCGTTAAAGTAGTTCTAAGACTATTTCGCACAAAACTCTTAACTTACTCTTGTTGAGACAACAAACAAGCGTTTATTCGATACAATAAAATGTTTGTGTTGAAATGGAACCAAGTTTTGACATCTGAATGATATCTGTAAAAAGTGGAGAGAAAAATAGTATCAGAACGAACTATTTTGGGCGCAAGGCTGTAATGCCAAGGGTCAAGCCTATTACGCATTTATTGCGAACTGTGCCGGAGTCAATACTACTGACTCGGGTTGACAGAATGTCTTTCTACTTAAGTGCTTTGAACAATGATGACCCACAGGTAAAGCACTCTGCAAGATCCTCCCTAGAACTACACATGAAAAAGAGGAAAGCAGAACCAGCATGCAGTGAAAACAGTTTTGCAGGATATGCAACAGATCACAAGAGCCTAGAGAAAAAGAAAACCAAGGTGAATTGGCCTGGGTCGCAATGGATTGCTCTGAAAGAACTATGTGTGAAACTCAATCTCAAGCTGCACAAAGAGGATGATGAATACATCTTAGTGCTGACAGAGGATGAAGATATACAGATAGTTCTCTGTGACCCAAAATGATGCTACACCTGCATGAAGCAGAATCTAATCCAAAAAAGGTAGATCAGTGGAAAGAAACAAAATCACAGGACAGAATTGCCAGAACCAAGAATGTAGACCACACACTCTCACGCTCTCACCTGACAAATATGCATCTTAGTGACAGTGTAACAAAGTTTGCCATCAAGACCAGGTTGCAGCTTATCGAGTGTGACAGCCTTCTGCATCTGTATTATTCAGCGTTCTACAACAAAAATTGCAAGAGATGTGCATTTCACTCTGAAACAGCCAGTCACATCCTGAATGGCTGTGAGAAAAACAAGAGACTCATTCAAGCCAGGCACAACATAATCCTCAACATTGTGGCAACA
>JAWQFJ010023863.1:62500-77169 GCA_034096865.1 Theodoxus fluviatilis | reverse complement strand
GGTAACACACTGAAGGGAAAATGTGATACTGATAGCATAATATTTCATTGTATGTGATACTTTTGGAAATGTGATATGAAAGTTGTTTTTGACTCACATGCGAAGCAAAAGTGAGTCTATGTACTGAGCCGTGTCGTCCCGTCCGTCCGTCCGTCCGGGCGTAAAAAACTTAAACGTTGGATTTTTCTCGGAGACTATTAAGTCTATCAACACCAAATGTGGCATGATGGTGTATGATGACAAGGCCTCAAAAAACATACATAGTGACTTGATCTTGCTTCAAGGTCAAGGTCACAGGAGCCATAAATGTGGTCTAAAAAACAGTCATTTTTCACATTTTCCCAATTTTCTCCCACGTTATTGGGAATGGCGACCTTAGCTACAAGTGGTATATAGGTCAAAGCAAGCCCTATCTTTTGATACCAGTTTGGTTGACCTTGCTTCAAGGTCAAGGTCACAGGAGATCTTCAAAGTTGGATTGTATACATATTTTGAAGTGACCTTGACCCTGAACTATGGAAGATAACTGTTTCAAACTTAATAATTATGTGGAGCACATGTTATACTTTCATCATGAGACACATTTGTTTACATATCATCAAGGTCAAGGTCACTTTGACCCTTATGAAATGTGACCAAAATGGGGTAGTGAACCACTAAAAGTGACTATATCCCATGGTAGAAAGTGCCAATAAGCACCATTGTGCTTCCTATGTCTTGAATTAACAGCTTTGTGTTGCATGACCTTGGATGACCTTGACCTTGGGTCAAGGTCACATGTATTTTGGTAGGAAAAATGTGTAAAGCATTTCTTTGTGTATGATGTCATTGGTAGGTTTAGTTGTTTGACCTTGACCTTGAAGGTCACCTGAAGGTCAAGGTCATATAAAGGTCAAGGTCAAGCATGTGAGTTGTATGGGCTTTGCCCTTCTTGTTACATTATACTCGTATCTCATGTCCTTTACTTTTTAATCCCGAGCGCAAGGCAAATTCTTCATTGTAATATTTGAAGCTAATAAATTTTGAGTTGAGTTGAGTTGAGTTGAGTTGAGTTATCATCATCCCCATCCTGATTCATATTTTTTTCTTTTCTTTTTCTTGACGATGATCAGGATGATAGTGATGTGATGATGACGAGAATGCTTATTATGTTGATGATAATGCTCTTTATTTTCAAATAATCACTTGATACAGGGCAAAGGAGAAAAAACAGCTTTTTTAGACGGAGCGACAAATTTAGCTGCAACATGCTGTCTGCTGTTTTGATTAACAATGGGAGCTTACACAATAATAGTAAATCCTCTACCTCTTCCTGCAGACACCCAGCCTCAACCTCCTCTTCCTGCAGACAGCCAGCCTCAACCTGCTCCTCCTGCAGACACCCAGCTTCATCCACCACAAGCCAGTCGTATATTATATCCCCAAAAAACTAAACTTCAAACGAAACTGAAGAACGCACAGAACAGTTTATACAGATCCAGGCAGAGGGAAGCAAAGACCAAGGCACAGTCCAAGGCCAACAAGCCAAAGCCAACGCATGAAGACATCATCACCGCCTTGACCTCCTGCATGTCATCGGCAGCGGTGCAATTCATTAAGACGCAACTGCGGATTTGCAAAAACCAAAAACAAGGATTCCGCTGGACCAACAAAGACAAGGGACTGGCCCTTTCACTCTACCATACGAGCCCAAAGGCCTATAGGCTAATGCAAAAGATCTTTGCGCTGCCCTCTTTGCCCACCCTCCAGCGGTCGATGAGAAAGATACAAGTGTACCCTGGATTCAACAGCAGCATTATCTCTGCCTTGAAAAAGAAACTCCGCTCCATGCCAGAATCGTCCAGATTGAGCGTTTTAGCCTTTGACGAAATTTCACTGAAGAAGGGCCTCACTTACAACGCAGAGCGCGACGAAGTCGAAGGATTTGAAGATCTGGGTAGCTGAGGAAAAACCCAACACGTCGCTAATCACGCCACAGTCTTCATGGTGAGAGGCCTCATTTCCAAATGGAAACAATCCGTCGGATACTTCTTGTCAAGTGGGCCCATCGACAGCACCATACTGAAGCAACTGTTGCTCGACTGCATTGACAAGCTGCATGATGCCGGCTTACAAGTCAAAGTCGTGGTGGCGGACCAAGCGTCCAACAACAGGAGCGTGTTCCAGACCCTTATGAAAGTGACAGAAGAGGCGCCCTTCTTTCACCACAGAGGACAACAGGTACCTGTAATGTACGATCCACCACATTTGCTGAAGAACATCCGGAACAACTTGAAAAAATCGGGGTTCACTGTCGACGGTGACAAACCAATCAGATGGACCTACATTGAAGAGTTCTTTCAGTTCGACAGTCAAATCCCAGTGCGTCTAGCACCCAAGCTCTCCAAAAAACACGTTGAGCTGCCTCCCTTTGCAGCATTAAGCGTGAAACTAGCAGCGCAGGTGATGTCGCTCACTGTGGCAGCCGGCATCTCCACCCTCACCAAGATAGGAACTTTGCCCCGTGAAGCCATACACACTGCGATGTTCATTGATCGCATTGACAAACTTTTCAATGCGTTCAACAGTGGCCAGAGTGAGGCAAAACAGGAAATGCGGAATGCGTTTCGCCAGACCTCCGGTCATCAGAAGTTCCTGCGCCAGACGAGAGATTTTAAGACTGTGACATCAGCGCGGTCCCTGCCTTGTCTCTCAGGATGGATACTGACCATCAACTCCCTACTGGCTTTATGGAACGACCTCCACAAAAATCACAACGTGAAGGTCCTCTTCACAAAGAGGCTGAACCAGGACTGCGTTGAGAATCTTTTCTCAACAATCAGGGGTAAAAGATACAACCCGAACCCCCAGCAGTTTCGCTTTGCACTTCGGACAGTTATGGTCGACTCAATGCTGATACACAGTAATTCCAGCAACTGCGTAGAAGACATGGACACATTTCTGCTGAACCTGGACTCCTTTTCGGAAACCCAGCCACAAGAGACGGTGTCTCACGCCGTGGTCGAGCCAGAAGCAGCCATTGACGACGATATGCTTGAGGTGTGGAACATCGCTAATACGGTGCCTGCCAGCCCAGTCCAAGACAATGTGCTTTTTTACTTGGCAGGGTACATAGCACGGAAGGTGAGGCTGTCGGTCTGCAGTTCGTGTGCCAGCAAACTGATTGGCGAAAGGAACCCGCAGGCAGAAGAGCAGCTGTTCCAGACAAACAAACAACTGGCTGGAACGAAAGAAGGTCTCCTCACTCCGAGTCAGGAACTCTTTCAAACTATCAAGAAGTTGAAGGAGTCATATGTGTCACAGGCTGCACTACTGATGCACACAGTCAAAATAAAACAGAGACTACTGAGCGCGTTTGAGAAGAACATATGCAGACTTCCGGCCGGAGAATGAACGTCAAAGCAGCCATGTAGGATGCACGTCAAAGTGATGAGTCTCTTCCTCAACGTGAGGCTGCATTTCACACTGAAAGACAACACCAGATCTTTTTCAACACGCACTGCCAAAAGGAACCGAAAAATTGTCACATTTCACCCCAGTAGATCAACAGTCATTTTTGACTCACATGCGAAGCAAAGGTGAGTCTACGTACTCACCCGTTTCGTCCGCTTTGTGTTGCATGACCTGTGAGTAGTTTAGTATGTTGGGTTTTCATGCCCTGTGATGGGGGTGTTTACTGATGTGTTTCCAGTGTGTCTATGTACCGCGAAGTTTGGCGGACATAAGAGTTTTGCTGTGTGCTACTCTGGGTGTTTACTGCTGTGCTTGCAGTGTGTCTATGTACCGCGAAGTTTGGCGGACATAACAGTTTGCTGTGTGCTAATCTGGGTGTTTACTGTGGTGTTTGCAGGGTGTCGATGTACCGAAAAGTTTGGCGGACATAAGAGTTTGTTGGTTGCCTGTCAGATTGAGCATTTAGGTCCCCTTGGCCCGGTGTGCGTGTAGGATGATTGTTTGAATTTGTGTATTCATTTTTCCGGTTTTATTGCAATTTACGGAGGTGATAGATTGCTGTAGTGTGGGTTTTGGGTTTTGGAAATTAATGGTTTGTTCTGTTTTGTTTTCATTATATGTTGCATATGCTGGGGGGGGGGGTGTACTCGATTGTTTGTTGATCAGCCGTGTTCAGTGTTTGGGGCGAGGCATGCTGGGCTTTTGAGGTGTGGTATTGGTTTGTCTAAATAAACTGTACTTGTTATATTTCTTTTATTGCATTGTTGTGTATCGGTTGATTGGATCGTCTAGGTCTCTATCGGAAAAAGTCCGACTAGAAAGGGACCCGTGACAACTCATACCAGTTAGCTTCAAGCCACAAAGATCCGCCCAGAGTGGGCGCGAACCCACAGCTGTCAGTTTCTCTGGCATTGGAGACAGACGCGTTAGAGGCTGAAGCTCTACCGACTGCGCCACAGACCCTCCCGGGGTATAGATCAACAGTGACTTGCATGACATAATTAGACTGGCCCTATTTTAGGAGTGTCATAATGGACACGATTTATATGGTCCACAGCTAAAAAAACGTTATTATAAGCCGACCACAATACAATTTATACTTTATAGACACTTTTAACAATGCCAGCAGCACAGGTACGAGAAGATTTCCGTTAGGACTGAAAAGCTAGCTCCTAAGATAGGACAGTCATAACTCCGTCGTGCAATACACTGCTGGTCTCATGAACGTGAGCATTATTTTTTCTAGTGCTGTGTTCACCTGTTTAAAAAAATGTTTGCTTGAAGATACGTACCACTGGTTACCTTTCATGAACAGATGTTGATATGGCATGAATATTTTCATACGTTGGTCGATGTGCTTAAAACTGATCATGAGACATATATATATATACCGCCCACAAATACTAACAGGGCAAGGAATTAATGCATCAGTTTCACTGTTGTTTTCTGGCCAAACATAGTAGACTATGATCATTGAATGACGACCTATCAGATCTAAACTCGTTGTCTTCATTTGCCTGTCAGTTCAGTCATGGTAGTTTAAACACTAGAGCAGTTACCATCAGTTTATTGTCAATTTGAGAGACTCACTGGCTCATAAAATCGGTAGCTAGAGCATAATTGCTCCAAGCATTGATTTCGCCTGCCTTACATCCAAAAGCAAGGGACGCAACTCTAAATCTCGTCCTGCATAAAATTGCGGAGTGACGCTTCTTTATGTCTATGTTCTTTGATCAAAGTCAAAGCAAGTGCGGCAACAACTAACCTATCAAGAGCGACAATCTAGGATATCAGCTAATACAGCGAGAACAGCAGAAGCGAGGGCCCTGGAAGATGACGATCGTCGTTCAGCAAGGAGAGAGGCGAATGCAGTGAGAACAGCAGAAGCAAGGGCCCTGGAAGATGACGATCGTCGTTCAGCAAGGAGAGAGGCGAATGCAGTGAGAACAGCAGAAGCAAGGGCCCTGGAAGATGACGATTGTCGTTCAGCAAGGAGAGAGGCGAATGCAGTGAGAACAGCAGAAGCAAGGGCCCTGGAAAGATGACGATCGTCGTTCGGCAAGGAGAGAGGCGAATGAAGTGAGAACAGCAGAAGCAAGGGCCCTGGAAGATGACGATTGTCGTTCAGCAAGGAGAGAGGCGAATGCAGTGAGAACAGCAGAAGCAAGGGCCCTGGAAAGATGACGATCGTCGTTCAGCAAGGAGAGAGGCGAATGCAGTGAGAACAGCAGAAGCAAGGGCCCTGGAAAGATGACGATCGTCGTTCGGCAAGGAGAGAGGCGAATGAAGTGAGAACAGCAGAAGCAAGGGCCCTGGAAGATGACGATTGTCGTTCAGCAAGGAGAGAGGCGAATGCAGTGAGAACAGCAGAAGCAAGGGCCCTGGAAGATGACGATCGTCGTTCAGCAAGGAGAGAGGCGGATGCAGTGAGAACAGCAGAGGCGAGAGGAATACCAGTACCTGTGAAGTGGCACCTTGGAGGATTCAACTACCGACCAGACGCTCAATACTCCAGCCACCCTGATGTCATCATCGGCGCTATGTCTGTGCTATGTGCTCATTGCAAGGCTCTGACATGGAAAGGTGAACCACCAGGATTTTGTTGCAACAAAGGAAAGGTGAAGTTGGATGACCTCTCTGAGACGCCGGAACCGCTGAAATCGTTACTTCAAGGAGAAGGAGAAGATGGTCGCCATTTTCTCCATAACATCAGAGTCTACAACTCCTCTTTTCAGATGACCAGCTTCGGATGCAAACAAGTTGTCAAGCAGAAAGAATACACACCGTCTTTCAAGATCCAGGATCACGTGTACCATCTCATTGGATCTTTGTTGTCAGAAGCTGGACAGAAACCACAGTACCTTCAGATCTACTTCATGGGAAACACCCTCGAGGAAGCCAGGAGACGCACTGAAGTTGTATCAGGAACCAAACTGAGGATCATTCGCTCTCTTCAAGACATGCTCCATACCACCAACAGATTCGTGACGATGTTCAAGACCAACCTCCGAAAGTTGGAAGACCAGCAGGATCTGGAAAACCACAGAATCATTGTTCGTCCTGACAAAGCCCCTCCAGGTCAATACCAACGCAGATACAACGCTCCTCAGTGCAACGAAGTGTCCATCCTGATTGCCAACCAGCATGAGAATGTGGAAAGCAGAGACATTGTGCTGGAGAGTCAGGACGACAAGAAGAAACGAGTTAGTGAGCATCATCCCTTGCTGTTTCCTCTTGCGGAAAGCGGATACGACTTCACATTGAAACAGGTTAATCCACAGACGCTTCATCCAACGACGAGAAAGGTATCTGCCATGGATTTCTATGCATACAGGATCATGGTGAGAGCAGACAACTTCAATCGGATCTTGAGAGCAGGTTTTCTATTTCAACAGTTCATGGTGGATATGTACGCCAAGGTGGAGACAGAGAGACTGAATTTCATCCGGAACAACCAAAGGAAGCTACGAGCGGATCAGTACATTCACCTGAGAGACCATGTTGATCGACAAGGAGCTGAAAATGATGCCCGTGCCCAGTTTGCAGAGAACAGGAACCAGGAAGGTGAAGATGTTGCCAACGCCATCGGTCAAGCAGTCATCCTGCCAGCATCGTTTACCGGAAGCCCGCGGTACATGCATGAAAGGACCCAGGACGCCATGACGTATGTGAGGAAACACGGGAAACCTGATCTCTTCATCACGTTCACGTGCAACCCTCGGTGGAAGGAAGTGAAGGCAGAATTGTTTGAAGGCCAGACATTCGACCAGAGACCGGATCTAACAACCAGAGTGTTCCACCTGAAGTTGGAGAAGCTTCTCAGGCTCATCAAATCAGGACACATCTTCGGGCAGACAGTTTGTGGAATGGCGACAATTGAGTGGCAGAAACGTGGTCTTCCTCATTCCCACATCTTGGTGTGGCTCAAGGACAAACTTCGCGCAACCGACATCGACTCCATCATCAGTGCGGAATTCCCAGACCCTGAAGAAGACCCAGAGCTTTACAGGATCATCACTGCCAATATGGTTCATGGGCCTTGCGGTGCCTTGAGACGTAACAGCCCTGCATGAATAGAGGAAAATGCACGAAGAAGTACCCTCGAGCCCTTCAGCGAGAAACCCAGACAGCAGAAGATGGATACCCCCTGTACCGAAGGCGGAAACCGGAAGATGGTGGCCACACTGCCAAAGTGAAAACCCCTGGAGGTGAAGAAGTGGAAATTAACAACAGCTGGGTCGTACCATACAACCCTCTCCTCTCCAAGATCTTTGACGGACACATCAATGTTGAGTTCTGCAACTCTGTCAAGTCCATCAAGTACATCTGCAAGTACGTCAATAAAGGGAGCGATCAGATGATGTTTGAAGTGCAGGAAGACAACCCAACTGAGCAGCAGAGGACAGAGCAGCAGAGGACAGAGCAGCAGAGGACAGAGCAGCAGAGGACAGAGCAGCAGAGGACAGAGCAGCAGAGGACAGAGCAGCAGAGGAAGGAAAAGGAGAGGATGAAGAGCGATGAAGTGCACCGGTTTCAGAGTGGACGATACATTTCCAGCAATGAAGCTGCTTGGCGATTGTTTGATTTCCCAATTCATCACCGGTACCCGATGGTTGAACACCTGGCTGTACATCTGGAGAATGGACAACGGGCTTATTTCACACCAGAGAACTTCAGAGAGCGAGCTGCTGAGCCTCCAGTGACCACATTGACTGCTTTTTTCGACCTCTGTGCCAACGATGATTTCGCAAGGACACTTCTCTACTGTGATGTTCCCCGCTACTACACATGGAGGAATAGAAGGTGGCAGAGACAAAAGGTGGGCACTCCAGTTTCAAAACATCCAGGAATCAAGATGTCAGATGCACTTGGCCGAGTCTACACTATCCATCCCGTCTTCAACCAAGAGTGTTCCTGTCTACGCCTTCTCCTGCACATCATCAAAGGACCGACATCATTCAATGAACTGAAGACAGTAGATGGACAGCTGTGTCCAACCTTCAAAGAAGCATGCTCATTGAGAGGATTACTGGAAGATGACGCCAACTGGGACATATCTCTCAAGGAAGCTGAAGAAACCCGTTCTTCAAACAAGCTGAGGTATTTGTTTGCACTCATGATTGTCTGGTGTGGACTGAGTGATGCTGGAAAGCTGTGGGAAGATCACAAGGAAAGTCTATCAGAAGACATCCTGATGCAGATCAGACGGCAGTCATCAACCCAGGACGAAACCTTCACCGACGCCATCTTCAACCAAGCGCTCATCCTACTTGAAGACATTGTCATGGGGCTTTCAGGGAAATTCCTCAAGGATTACGGTCTTCCAGAACCTCGGAGAGAACAGCGGCTGCATTTGTCCAGGCTTATGCTGAGGGAGACCAGCTACAACACACAAGCAACAGCGGACTATGTAGCTCAACATGAACCTCTG
Organism: Theodoxus fluviatilis; assembly: GCA_034096865.1. Lineage (NCBI taxonomy): Eukaryota > Metazoa > Mollusca > Gastropoda > Cycloneritida > Neritidae > Theodoxus > Theodoxus fluviatilis. The sequence continues at coordinate 68,285 of JAWQFJ010023863.1, read as the reverse complement.
CTGATACCTGACCAAGCTGTGGCGTACAACCGTGTTGTGGAAAGACTGGAGCAGGGCACAGGCGGAATCTTCTTTTTGGATGCACCGGGAGGAACAGGAAAGACTTTTCTCATCAACCTTCTTCTAGCCAAAGTTCGACAAAGTGGGAAGATCGCCCTTGGAGTAGCTTCATCAGGTATAGCTGCCACTCTGCTTACAGGAGGAAGGACAGCCCACTCTATCTTCAACCTGCCATTCGACTTGCAACACAATCCCACAGCTACATGCAACCTTCCCAAGGGAACCGACGAGGCCAACCTTTGAAAGAGAGTCAGCTCATTGTGTGGGATGAATGCACAATGTCACATAAGCACGCCATCGAAGCTTTGGACCGGACGATGAAAGACCTTCGAGGAAATCGCAGCGTGATAGGTGGTGTGGTGTTGCTACTTGCAAGTGACTTCCGGCAGACATTTCCAGTTGTAGAGAGAGGAACTCCAGCGGACGAGCTTGCTGCCTGCTTGAAGTCGTCCTTCCTTTGGCCAAGAGTGGAGACCCTCACATTGTCAACCAACATGAGAGAGCAGCTGCATGGAGATGAACGTTCTGGTGCCTTCGCGGAGAAACTTCTTGACATAGGTTGCAACAATCTACCACGTGATGAGAACAACCAGTTGGAAGTGAAGGAGTTTGCACAAAACGTTACAACCACTCCCCAGCTTTACGAGAAAGTGTACCCCCATCTTGCAGAGAATTACACCAACCCAGCCTGGCTTCGTGAACGAGCGATTCTTGCACCAAAGAATGTAGACGTCAACGCCATCAACAACCATCTTCTGCATCAGATACCCGGAGACGAAACATCCTACAAGTCAGTGGACACAGTTCTTGAAGTAGAGGAGGCCACAACATATCCAACAGAATTTCTCAACTCCCTTGAACCCTCTGGTCTGCCACAACATGATTTGTGATTCAAGATCGGCTGCCCAGTTATGCTGCTCCGGAACCTGGATGCCCCGAGGCTATGCAACGGAACTCGCTTGATCATCAAACAACTTAGAACGTTTGTTATTGAAGCGACCATCATCACTGGAGAAGCTAGAGGAGAAGACGTCTTCATCCCGAGGATTCCACTGACTCCCAATGCCAACTATGCAATCCAGTTCAAACGACTTCAGTTTCCACTGCGTTCCTGCTTCGCCATGACGATAAATAAATCCCAAGGACAGTCGCTGCATGTTGTTGGGTTGCAGCTGGAAGATCCCTGCTTTTCCCATGGACAGCTGTATGTTGGATGTTCCCGCGTCGGTCAAGCTGACAACCTGTATGTTCACACTTCGGATGGCAAAACTGAGAATGTGGTGTACCAGGCTGCACTTCAGTGAGATGCAAGGACCGTTTGGCTGATACAGCACCCCCAGAGCTGCCAACTCACCATCATGCCAAAGAGTAGCATCCAGAGCTTTTTGGAGTAGAATTTAAGAAATAGGCGTAGCACACACGCAGAAGAAGAAAAATGCTGATGTTTGCACTGCCGAATGGGCAAGGCACTTCACAATCGCAGTGGTTTTTGTTCGACCACATCCGTACTCCTGTGCAATCGCGTTCAGAGGAAACATTCTCCGAAAAAGTGGCCCCGCGTGATCTGCTGCACTGAAGGGTATATTGTGTTCCACAAGGAACAATGTGAACAAACATTCTGCTAAAATGACTGATTGATCGTCCTCTGCAGTCGCTGGCTCGAAATAGGCAGTGAGCGGTTTGCTAGGCTTTTCCGCGGCTTTCTTCTTGTGTGTGGCAGTACCCACGTGTTTCTCGATGTCAAACCGATCCCCATGAGCAATCGAAAAATCGGACTGAGAAGTTATTTGCAGATCTGATGATACATTGATAATCCTTGGTGTAGTCTGCTTTAAACTGCTGACAACTGGGTCGAGACATTGGTGCCTTCTTTGGGGGATTAGCAGCGAGATCGACAGTTTCTGCGGGTGTCTTTCGCTTCGACGCCATTTTTATGATCAAACAACTGTGCTTCGGGTGTTTCCCGCATTTCCGCCCGGGGGTCAAAACGCACCACGATTGGTCAGTTACAGTACACGATTCTACGTGAAGGTCAAAAGTTCAGTTCGAGGCTGGCACGAGCGTCGCTCGCTTTTCATGAATGGATTTTTTTTAAGGTAAAAAAAAAATCACGTCATTTTTTGAAAAATCATAGTTTTTCCGGACGATCATAACATCGTAGCAAGCATGTCAAAACCGTAGCATGCTACGCCTAAATCGTAGTACTTGACACCTCTGAGCCCCACCCCTGCAGTCATTATGTTTGACTTTCATTTTCCAATGAGTTCATTGACTGTATTTGCATTATAAACTTACCTTTTAGTTCAGTGGATGTTGTTTAGAAAGCCTCTTTGGGACCAGGAAACATCCATTTCGATACACACTTCGCTTTATTACCCGGATGTTTATAAGCTTATGCATAATAGAAGATGGGAAATCTGGACTGTGACTGTGAGCGGTCTATATAAAACGTGCACCTATCGGCGCTATCGGCGACTACCGGCGACTATCGGCCCAGCTAAAGTTGAAACATAGTGGCTAGCTTATACTTATAGAACTCGTACTTACGTCAAATCGCCGTAGTTTGATGTTTAATTCGTCCGCTGAACGCTGCCAAGACTAATGCGATCGCCGTAGTTCGACCCCATCTTGGCCTCTATGTCGTATGTGCACTTGGGTGGGCTCTCAAAAAACCACTGGGCCTTCCCCAAAAGGTACTTATGGGGACACTGGAAACGATGTTTCGATATCCCAATACCCTCAAAATACTTCTACTAAATTTTGAAATACATGGGTCGCCAAAAACCAAACAAATTCAACTAAGCTTTCGGACCGCTACACAGAAGCGACCGCATCACTTAGGGACATAACTCTCGGAAACAGTCAAACTATGGCGATCTTATTAGTCTTGGCAACGTTCAGCGGACGAATTAAACATCAAACTACGGCGATTTGACGTAAGTACGAGTTCTATAAGTATAAGCTAGCCACTATGTTTCAACTTTAGCTGGGCCGATAGTCGCCGATAGTCGCCGATAGTCGCCGGTAGTCGCCGATAGTCGCCGATAGCGCCGATTGCGCCGGTGCACGTTTTATATGGACCCACTGTGAGGGCAATCTTTTAGCCAAGATGTTATTAAATAGCATCCACTGTATTATTATTATTCTTGACTTATGATTGTTGTAGTGATTCATAAATTAGCATGTCGCGTTTTACTATACTCTACTCATAGGAACAATTATTTGAAATGTGTACATATCCATAAACGTTATCATGTTAAATTGATGTGAATTCATGTATTACATTCAATGTCTCTAAATTTTGTGTTTGGTTTTTGGTCAATAAAAATAGTATTATCATCTTTCATTTTTAATCTTTCAATCTAAACACTCCACTTTCACTCACACAAATCTCAAATTCTTTGAGCTTTGGCGTCTAGGGGTATCAATCGTGGAGGGCGGGATAATTCACACTCTCTCACGCTCGCATGACTTGACACAATGTTCATTATGGATTTTCTTTCATGGAAATGAATCAGAAATTAAATCAAATTTCAAGGTAATATGAATAAAAAGGTGTTAATCAATCCTCTCAGTCTACTCTCTGACTGAAAAGTTGAGAATTACTTCCACTGACCCTACCAAGGTTGACCCAAGAATTACAATTCCAAGCAGATAGGCGACGACGCTGCAGGAACTTCCAACGCTCGATGAAAACTCTGCCCAAAACGATGTTCACTCAGAAAGGGGCATTCACAAGCACATACTCTCTCTCTCTCTCTCTCAAGGCTACACCTCGAAAGGAGAAGATCAAAAGGCCATACACAATGCGGGCTCACACATTTGCCCTAACAAACAGGCATTTTCCAGGTGCGCCAACGACGAAACTTTCCAGGCGACAAACTTCAGAGTCTTGGTGAGGCGGGAGTTCTTCAAATCGGGAAACGATGGTTGTCTCTGGCACATTTTTCGTAGGGCGAGGGGGAAGATTGGAAGACTTTTCTTAACGTTTTGTCTCCCTCAACTCGGAGTTGCTCAAAATGCGTCTACTCGCGTCGATACTCTCGAAGTCAAATGATTTTTTAAGTCCAGCGTCTCTTTGAAAAGTTATTCACAGCGCATGCGCCACTAGCTCCTGTCAATCAAACTATGGTTACGTCACCGCTATTCAAAATAATAAGAAAACAGCCGGTTCACAAAAATTTGGTGTGTGGGTAGGTAAAGTCAGATGATGAAGATCTGTGAACAATTTTTTTGGTTACCATGGTTACGTAACGAGGAAAAACAAAATGGCAGCTGAAGAATTTAGATGACACAGTACACAGTTTTATTCCCATCGACTTAAAACTTGGTATGGGGTTAGGTGTGAGCCTGGGTCAGGTCATGGTGGGGTTAAAAAAAGGTGTTGCCATGGTAACCGGAAGTGGGCACAAACAAGATGGCCGCCGAAAACTCAAAGTGCTCCGATTTGACCGAAATTGCTGTGTGGGTAGGTAAAGTCAAATGATGAAGATCTGTGAGAAAAATTTTGGTTATAGTTACGTAATGAGAATTAAAAAATGGCGGCCGAAGAATTTGGCTTTGTATGTGGCTTTGGCGCTTTGCTTAAGTGCCTGGCCGCGAAGCGGCTAGTCTGTATATATATATTTTCGCTGTCTGTGTGTCTGTCTGTCTGTCTGTGTATGTGTGTGTGTGACACTCATACGTCATGGTGGGGTTAAAAAAATGGTGTTGCCATGGTAACCGGAAGTGAGCACAAACAAGATGGCCGCTGAAAACTAAGTCCTCCAATTTGACCAAAATTTGATGTGTGGGTAGGTAAAGTCAAATGTTGAAGATCTGTGAACACATTTTTGGTTATGATTACGTAATGAGATAAACAAAATGGCGGCTGAAGAATTTGGCTTTGTATGTGGCTTTGGCGCTTTGTGCATTGCCTGGTCGCGACTACGACTGACAATTCTTAGGCCGAAGGCAAGAAAAATGGAAAAGTTTATTTCCGAATAACACAAGAATAGAAATAGCCATTCCTCCTCTATTCTCAAATATTAGTCGCTATGCAGGAGGCGCAATTTCTCAGGGAATAGCTATTCCTATGGGAATTGCCCACAACTCGCGCATACGTACACGTCGAGAACGTACTGCCCGCCGAGCTATCATAGCGTAGTATGAATTTGTTAAGCGAGCATGGAAGTGCACTGAAAAAGATCGAGGAAATCTAACTGGATTCAAGAGGAAGTCTATGCACTATGCACACATGCATACATACATACATACATACATACATACATACATACATACATACATTCAGACATACATACATACATGCATACATACATACATACATACATACATACATACATACATACATACATACATACATACATACATACATACATACATACATGCATGCATGCATGCATGCATGCATGCATGCATGCATGCATGCATGCATACATACATACATACATACATACATACATACATACATACATACATACATACATACATACATACATACATACATACATACATACATACATACATACGTACATACATACGTACGTACATACATACATACATACATACATACATACATACATACATACATACATACATACATACATACATTCAGACATACATACATACATACATACATACATACATACATACATACATACATACATACATACATACATACATACATACATACATACATACATACATACATACATACATACATACA